>JAADXH010001595.1:0-10263 GCA_023337595.1 Globisporangium camurandrum | reverse complement strand
GTCAATACGACGCCAGAGGTGTTTTATTTGTCGCCGCTACAGCTTGATCGCACCAGCGTCACAGGGCGAAAATCCTCGCAATGGATGCACGACGAAAAGCTCAGGACTTTGCCATACCTGCGACTCGACATGGCGTCACGTGTAGTATGTACTTACTAGTATTTCGAGTGTCTCGTAAATGTGTACGAATGTGCGAGCTAGTTCGCGAAACATTTAATTGTTCTATGGCAATGACAACTTTGCGTATATATAACTATTGCTGCACCTCTCATACCGTCGTAAGTTATTACCAAAGTGACTCAGCTGTGTACGTTCGTACGATGTAAAAAAATGCCACTGCTATTGCGACTGTAACACTTGAATGCATATTGTGAACTGCAATTCATTTTAGTAATCGTCGACAATTGAATATTAAACTCCGTCAATATAAGCGATATTAAGATATTTACAGCAAGTCGAATTTGCGAAATAATCGTCTTCTCTTCATACATCTTGTATTACAAGTCAGCTACGGTACCATCTGTGGAGTTTGCGAGATATCTGTTAATTTGTTCATTACTAGGAAATATCGTAAAATTTTACCTAACGTGCTGTTATCCTGCACCATAAAGTGATGTATAATTACGATGTACAAGTTGATAGTGTAAATCTTATACGTCACATCAACGCAAATGAAGTTTATATAGAGGAAGTAAGGAAATTTGCATCAGTCTCGCTATGCTAATCGTGCCATGATCGTGTTTGTCGTGAAAAGAACTCATATTGGCAACGACATTCGTCATTTATCATGGAGATCCACACCTGGCCGCGCTAAATCATCGCGCTTAAATCGCATCCTTTCATTGAATCAACATATTCCGCAATGATTGGTGTGTCGTTTTGCGAACTAGCAATTGGTGTGATTGGCGTGTGCGAAACATTAGCGTAATCTTTACGGCAAACAAGTTGAGCGAGGTATTTGGAGTGACCTGTGCGAATGCTCAATATTACATACAAAATACAAGTGAGACGCAATAGCAAAAGAGAATCCATTTTTTACAAATACACTAAAATTCGCAAAAATATACTACATAGACCCACGCCGTGATGACGTATAATGCACACAACATTGCATTGCGCCCGTACGCGCTATACCGGCGTAATGCATCTTTTCTCAGTCATCGCACAGGTACACTACATCCAGATAATAGATGACCATTTGTTATTTACCAAAATCCACTGTCGCTGGTTGTTGTCCGTGAGATTTCTTTTTCGAACAATTAGTGTTCAAGACGTCCATAATCTCAATTGATGTACTTTCAAACACACAAATGACTTTCGTCATCACGTATCACACTCAACCTATGTAGTTACACTCGTATGTTTTTACTTGTCAAATAAAATCGTCCACCTATCGATTTACAAAGACAAGAGCAGACATGGATAAAATATACTACTCCGCAAGCGACAGTCCTTCTATGTCGCCCTACCCACACGTGAGTGTACTTTACATGTGACGTGAATTTGAATTGTTAATTACAGTCACGGAAAAGTACGAGTTTAGCATAACACGCACAATACAATTAGAACACTAAGTACTGACCCATCGCATCGAAAAAAACTCATACCGTGCACGAGAACTACAATTAAAATCGCAATTTGTAGATTCAATGTAGTGCATATTTTCAGCAATGTACTTAAAGCATCCCCTTACTCAGTCCAAACGGAAGGGAAAATGTAGCAACCGACCAATTGAAACGCAAGTTTCCACTCGTGACCAACGCTGTTTTGCGCAAATTTACGTTATTATGCACCAACCTGATGTTTAGGTATATCATGGTATGTGCAGTCACAAACACATATCATCTCCTCAATCCACTAAATAGTACAGTACTGTAGCAGTAAATGCATATGTAGTGAGCAATTGGTGAATAACAATCTGAAACGAGTCTAATTCGATGCCAACAACTTGTGGGTATTCAAACAAAATAATACGTATACTATGTGACGTGGAAAAAAACATGAAAAGAAGCATACTACGTATCGTCCATGCCGTTTAGAAAACTGCTGTGTACGGCGGAAAAGTAGACAGCATACAATTCGCACAAGCTCTCTTTTCTCTCTCTTTCTCTCTCTCTCTCTCTCTATATATATATATATATTTATAATATCATCTTTTCTCTACTTCTTTATACTTCGCCATTTTTTAATCTTTATCTGAAACTTTCTCTCCCATCCCTCATCTTTCTCTCTTTATTTTATGCGTCTCTGCATATCGTTTAATCTAACATGTATTGTGTACGCGTAAGCAAGGCGAGCGTTGATTTCGTGCGCGACATCAATGCCATATCAATCTGCCGGATGACTTGTCGTTCCAGCTAGCTAATGTGTTACATTTTGAAGTTGTCGTAGACGTCGGGGTTCAGTACGATATAATGTATGTATTATATTACCTAACCAGTGATGTTTAATGTTTGTTCTCGTCTCTCTTGAAATCGTGATGACGTTTATTATTTGCATGAGCTCGCAGCTCAACAACAAACTAAATACAAGACAAAAGCACAGCCTACACGGATAGTTCATCTACCGCGCAAACTACCACTTTATATTGCTCAACACATCATTGCTATCAGATGAAACGATCATTCGTGCAGTCGATGGATTCACATCTTGTCCAGTGTATGTACTACTTAATAAAGTTTCATTCCAAAGCGACCTGTAGATGTGTTCTATATATCCTGGCCCGGATGTATATGACAATTTGCACTGGGATATAATATGAGGTTGCCACACGGATGGGGTCATGCGATTTGTATTTGTAAGGCACAACATCTTTTGTTCGTCGTATGATGACGCAGTCCTATCTAGAGCGCCAGTTGACACAATGAAACGTCTCGTGATGTTACATGTGAAGTTACAACGGAAATATCTTTCCCAGAGTTTTAAAGCGAACTCATGTGGATGGTATGGCGTTTTTAAACACTTTATCACGTCGATTGGCTACATTTCACAAACTTGATTTGGGTGCAACATGGATTATGTGCGTATATTAGCCAAGTGCTCTATATTTTACAGTATTGCTTTGGTTGTACAGTGACATTGCGCAAGTAATAGCAGGAACGTATACATTTCACAGAGATACTGGGCTTATATAACCTAAATTTTCTATATTTCACATGAATTGCTCTGTTTGTACTATGGTATTATGCGAGTACTAGCAGGATTGTCTATATTTAACAGAGATCACGCTGTTGGTTGCAAATATGTATTGCGTACATACTTAAACAATTGATATTTACAGAGCAATTGTACTTATTTATGCTAGATACACTTCAATTTAAACTGATCGCTTTGTTGTCACATATTCTTTGTGCATATTCTACAGGATTAACAATAACTTGCAGACATCGGTGCGTTACCACAAAGAAATAGTGTATTTGTGTTAGCAACATTGATACTAATGTTTGTGGATGTGTCAGCATTGATGTGTATATTTATGCGCAATCAATATTACATTGGATTTCAAAATGTACTAGGCTTATTTATTCAGATGTGCAACTTATCACAGAGTTTGCTATGTTCTCGCAAAAATGCTATGCATATCATTTGGATTTCTAATACCTCAATCAAATTGCCATGTTGTCAAATGGATATTGTGCATGTTTTCTCTTGTACGGTATGAGCAAAGATATTTAATATGACGTTTCATCACATGAATATTTTGCATATTTATCTGATTTATCAATATTTCGCAGCGTTCGGTATGCCGTCACAAGAACATCGTGCTTGTATAAGCTGAGTTCTCGATATTTCACAGAAGCTGATGTGCTGCCATATGGTGTTACAGAATCTTGTAAGGAAAAAATCAATAATTTAGTACGATGGTATTATGCCAAAGGGATGGTGCACATGTATTAAATAAATTGACAATACTGCACAGGCATCATTTGCTGGTACAGAACTTTGCGATAGTTTCGCAGCATCGGCGATATTTACAAGCATCAGTATGTCCATATTAAAATATCGTGCTTGATATATCAGGATTTGTATGTAAACTGTGATCAGTTGGATATACAGTCAACTCACATTTGCTAAACTCATAGATGTGTCACAATCGCTATTGAAAAACTAAACATACAGGAGCAGAAATTAACACAAAAAGCAGTATTTTTACATTTGTAGGTCACCCTAACCATATAATCAATTCGCATTGGCGATGTTCTGCAAATGTGGTTCGATTTAGTATAACATCGTCGAAATCACGGTCCCAAATTGTCTTTAATGATTGTGGAAGTTACCTGTAACATACATAATGGTTTCTAGATGTTAGAGGGGTATTTCACAAGCATCGTCTGCTGTGATATATTTGTTGTACGTTTTGATTGAGTTTTCAAAGATACAAAACATACGTTTCGATTTCAGATACGGAATGGGCGATTAATAGACAAATGTTAATTTCGTTATAGTATCTCGTTGTATTTGCAGGGGTGGTGTGCTAGATTACTATGGAATACCGATATTCTATAGCAAGTTGTACAAGACCACATACATAGTTAGCGGATTGTCATTCTTTGTAGCCATCATTGTTTTACAGGAAAAGCGTGTATCTTTTCTAAGTCGACAAATTTCACACAAATCGGTTCGATGCCACAGGGCGTTAAGAGTGCTTTGCAGGATATATCAAAGTTTGCATGGATTGGTTTGATACTACATTGATAGTAACAATATTTTGTTAGTGAGTCGTGGAATTGGCTATTTTAGCATTTATCTAGTGCATAGTGTAATTTAATGGGCAATACTAGTCGTGATCGCTTTCGACGCACTAGAACGTTGGTAAAAAGCGATGGATTGACGGTATCTAAGAGATATAGGTGTGAAACCACAAGGATTGTGGGCCTGATATCTATGCATTAAGTTAGGCAAACAGGGGTGAAATTATGATTTGCAAGGATATGTATATTGTGTATACATAGCTTGCAGAGCTATTTCAGATAGATTCAAATTGTATCACAGATAGATTGCACACGATTAAAGCAAGTTTACCATTTATCACGGAGACCTTTACGTCGCCCGTGATGCTAAGCATAGATTTACTGAAATTGATAATGTATCACATGGAAGTGGCTGTTGTGACAGGGATATTGCGCGTGTGATACTGCGCTGTCGTTTTACAAGGATTGATGTAATGCCACTGGACTTTTGCGCATGTTTTAGCTGGTTTGACCATTTTTCACGCATAACTTACAACATTCGGTGGAGAAATATAGTACAATACAACTGATAACATATGGTTTGCATTAGTTGTATTTACAGCAATATAAATGCAGTCATACGCCCAGCAGCGCGATGTAAGTAAGCAACATACTCATTTACTATTGCACACGAATGCGCAGTTGAAACATATTGCCGTGCATTTGCAATTGCTGAAAATTACCATATGCTATATTTTCACCCTGTAACAGTCAACAGAGAAGGGATTCTCCGAAACCGCACAGTATGTACCCCGTTTCAATCGTGTAGATATAAATTTACGCAAGCAGCGATGGAATAAAGTTGTGTCATACGATCGATGTTTAATACGATTTGATAAACACACAAAACGTGAATTATAGTCTATTCCACTCAATAACTACCCTGAAAATGTCACTAATGATGAAATATGATGACGTAATATATTTGTAAAATCTATCTATGAAACGAATATTACTTTGAAATTATAAACGGAAGCCTAAAAGCAATGTTGTTAGTAAACCGAACATCTCAATTCTATGTTGAAGTTGAGATGTTACATATCAAAGTTGACATCCTCAGATTTGCTCAACATTTCCTTCCCCATATGTTGTAACTTACTACATGCACGACATTTTTGAATGTTGGCAATTCAACATATACCTATAGAAATGGCTCGAATGGTCCTTTTTGATACAAATTCCAAGAACATTATTTATAACAAAATCAAAAACACCGACAGGAGGGCATCGATTGAGAAGAAATACGGACTACTCCGTTTACTAAACTGTAGTGATTTGCGAGAAGTGGTCACAGATGAATGTGCGCACGGCACACTTCCGAATTCGCATGTATGCGTATAACGGAAACGGGTGGCAAGAAACGCACCCACACTTTTGAATTCACAATTAATAGCATACTTCGGTACGTCTCTGCTGTTTTTGCAGCCCCATACACACTCGTACAAAATATTGCTGCGCACTTTTACGCAGAACAACACGGTCGCCACATGTGATGCGCGAGTAGGCGCTGGCAGGTGAGACGATTAACCAAGCACCACGGTCGAGTGGTGGGTCGGAGCGTGTGCTATGTGTGTTGCATCTGAGTGCGCCTGGGACGAATCTGGCTACTGTGCGTGCGTCGACGTCACAGCATCGATTACTCGCGTTGTTGCCGATTCGTTTCGTGATACTCAGTTCCTCGGGCCGTTGCCGTTTCTTGCGCGATTGTATTTTCTACGACGATACTGTTTTCTCGCACCATTACTATTCCTCGCGCCATTGCTGTTCTTCGTGCCATTGCTGTTCTTCGCGCCGTTTCTGTTGTTCCTTCTGTCGTTGCCACTGACTTCCCCCTCGCGACGCTGGTGTTCCACGCGCCGTTGCGGTTCCGCTGCCCCACAACACTTGTATTGTAGCAACAACACTGACGCTCAATTGATTTTGAAGATCACAGTGAAAGATACATTTTGTAATAGATGAGATACGTCTACTTCGCTCTGTGTCTCTAGTGTGTGATTGGCACTACGCATCGAAGGGTATGTCGGATAGTGGGGCGGTTCGTATTCGTTAAGTTCAGATGTTGTAAAATATGGTATGCATAACTTTTTGTATGCTGCACTAGCGAACACGCGTACTTAGAGTAAATCGACGAATGGACGCCATGACACCATGGTATCAAGCTACTAACACAGGATTTGAGTGTCACGCCACTGGAATTAATCAAATAACACAACTGTAGTACATTTTTGGGGCACAACACAAACACCAAGTAATCATTTTTTCAGTTGCATGTTGTAATTTACTACATGCCAACATTTTGAAATGGGTACACGTCTGAGCGTGAAGAAGGAAGATACATTTCGAAATGAAATATAATTACTAGGTATCACCGTCTTTATTCTTCTTAATTATACGTTGTCGCTGGTGTTTATATCAAACCGTTTTCATCACATACTTCAACAATTTCTCTATGCTGCATCGCGAAATTGAAGTAGTTTTCAGTTCTTTCAAACGTTGCCGAAGTCGATATTAACTGAGATATACTTTAAGTAACGCGTATGTTTCAGTAACGACAATCATCGATACCAATAAATCTGAGCCAGTGTAACGTAATACTAATTGACATGAAAAATGAATTGCGTTTTTTATGAACTCAAAGTTGCATTTTGGTGTATTTGGTGTTTTTGGTGTTTATGCGACCTAAAACCATTACATGCTTAAACCTTGTAATTACTTGAAGCAGAGGTTGAGATAAATCGTGTGAAATTTGAATACAGAGTTACGATGCAAAGCGGGAATTTTGTGCTCAATGGGTTCAATGAGCTTATTGTGTATGGCTAAACACACGAGGCATGAAGTATTTGTAACGTGATTGATTTAACTCTTTGATACTATAGGCACAGCGACAAAAGTACGAAATACAACGTTTGACGATAGAGGTGCTACAATATAGGCTCGCTCCAAATTATCGTTACAATTGCGCGTTTCGACCTTGGGAATACGACATGCGATTTGTTGAATTTGGATAGAATTTAAGTGAAACCAATTGATAACAAAGAATGAAACATATTATTTCAGTCTGCTACTTTATATCCACGACAGATCTGGCTGTAGCCTACTATAAACCGAGACACAGACCGAGGCACACGTATTTTGTGGATAGGTTGATAAGAAAACGACGATTGGGGTAGATAATACCTATAGTTTGTAGTAGTATACTAGTAGGTCCGTTCGAATATGAATGTCAATTTAAAATATAATATGACGTTTGGCAATTATTCATAGAAGATAAAACCGAACAGGAAAGTTTGACGACAAGTTTGACGAATTGGATTTGAGGAGTAAACGATGAAGCGTTGATAGAATGGATAAAGGTACATATAACGGCATTTTGCGACGCACGACATAGCGCAACGCCGTTATAATTCAACGTTTTGATCGACAACTATGTAATAGGTGACAAATCAAAAAAAGAATTCGCACATTTTTGGTTGCAAGAAGAGAAATGAATGGCAAAAGAAAGCTGGTGTGAGAACACGTCGATCGTAGTTCTAAGCACATAGTACTCACATATTGTGCATGTCACGGATGACAATACTGCTTTTATTCGATCAATGTACTACTTGTCGCTCGTGCTTATAAATCCTTCTCGCAATATCTCACGTCGCAAACAATCTCGTAGAACTCGAGCCAGCAGCTCTCGTCGCAGTTTTGCACGGCGCGTGAGTGATACCGCGCACGCTCAGCATATTAACACATGGCCCCACAACGCAACGCACAAGTTTGGCGTGTTGTCAGAGCCGTTGTGTCACTGTTACGCCGTCGTGATACACTGCACGGACTCGTGTGTTTGTCAGCGTCGCAATGACAATGCATAGTGTATTTTCGCATTCCATTTGTCAATTAAATTCTGCTCAATTTAGTGTATTTTCAATATTCATTTATTGTTTGTGGTTTTTAATGTTACGCTTGCTTAACATTTCGCGTAGGCGATGAGCAGCGTCAATTAAGAAAAGTACAACTTAGCTCAACGTCCCATATATATCTGCATGATTTGCATGGCATAGCGAAATGTCATTATCAGTAATTAAAAATCTATGAAGAGTGAAGGGAACACAGCAAAGTTTGTATTACCTTTTGCAACAAGTTTGTGGCAAGGAAAAATAAAATAATACGATAAAGGTGTATATTATTCGGTTATGGTTTGGATAAAGGGGTTGTAAAATAGAATTATATATAAAACAAGTTTGGCATACAGAGTTACGTTCTAGGGGTTAGGAATCTTAAACCATAACAAGAACGAGCCTGAAGTAGGCCGCGAATGTGCAAGGAGCTGAAGTCCACAAGCTAATTACTTCCTCGATACAATTAATACAGCCAAGGTTACGAACAACTTCAAAAATCGATTGTGCAAGTATGATTTTACGACTTTTCCAGTTGGATTGATTACGTAACGTACATGTGGTAGGTTGCTTGTGGTATCATGTGACATGTCAGGAATCAGACTGCGAGTACCAAAACGTGTTTCCTGGACCATTCTGAACAGTACAGCACCACGCTTGTGATTGCGCACACATAGCATTTGAGTATGAAACTTGTGTGGTTGTGTAGCGTTGAATGTATGGATGTTGCGTGTAGGAATGCTGCGTGCATGTCTGTGCCAAATAGATGATTGGAGCACACGGACCCAATGTGCCAGCGCTACCGAAGTGTGTAGTCGCGTTTATCATAGATAAGTCGTCGTGGGTTTTGCCCCCGCAACCATGCGCGTGTCAAGCGCGCTCGAAAACAATCTCTTAACAGGCATGGTAAAGTTTTGAAAACTGACACAATTGACATACATTTCAGTCAGCTAAGAAAAAAACACATTCCTAATCACACCGTACACTACACGTTAAACAGAGTTCGCACAGAAATTCACACACGCCCAAAGCGTACACCAACACATACATAAACTTTTACAAGTACACATATCACCTAGACATAGGCAGCGTCGCTAAAACCCAAACAACGCGTGCGTACCTTACAATCGGTGTATGACCCAAATGAACAGTTCGAAAACATGAGTATGTATTGGTATCGTGGTTGGAGTTAGTTCACTCATGCTCTACGTCTAACCCATCTATACACTGTGCAAACAGGTATGTTAGATCTTGAGTGTGTTCTTCGAGTTGAACACAGTCACAAATGCAAAGAGCGTCTAGTGGTCAAACGTATCAACGTAGTCTTCACCATCCGTTGTGTCTTCGTCGCTAGCATGATGGTCCAGACAGGTGTCCAGACTGGTTTCCAGACTGTTATTGATGTGTGTACTATCATCATCGGCCAGTTCGCGAGCGTAGTCTTCGCCATCAAGGTTGTGAAGGGGTAAAACGCCTGTGAGCACATTAGTGCTGTCCAATTGGTCAATTGCACGCTGGATCGAATCTTCGCTGCAATATACAAACTGCTGTGTTTGAAAGCTGTGACACATATGTCGTGCAAGGTTGTTCAACTGCTTCAAGTCGAGGTGTTTGGTAGCGTATGTCACGTAGATGTTGCAGCAGTCACGAAT
>JAADXH010001594.1:0-10264 GCA_023337595.1 Globisporangium camurandrum | reverse complement strand
ATCTCTCTCTCTCTCTCTCTCTCTCTCTCTCTCTCTCTCTCTTCCTCTTTATCCGCAATAGACGCTCGCAGAGGCACTGACACAGGCAACACCAAACACGTTTTTGGACGAACTCCACGTCCGATTGCTCACGAACGTCGACGCTCCAAGCGCCAAGTGCGTTTGCTTCTCTCTCTCACTTTCATTCTCGTGGCTCACACACATCATTCTCTCTTTGGATATCTCCTCAATAGAGGGCAGCACTGGACCGTGAGCCTCGCACGCTTCCTCGCTCGCACAGCTGCGCGGCCGCAGTCGAGTTCCATTGACGCACTCGTCGCTGCTGCGCATGCAACACCAACTGATAAACCAACGACTGCATCGCTGTACGCGACGCTGGAACCGACCGAGCGCCTTGCGATCCTCAAATGCATCTGTGAAGCACAATTCGACGGCAACGACGCGTTCATGGAGCGCATTGGCGACCAGGACGGCGATGCGCTCGTACGTTCACACACACTCTCTCTCTCTCTCGCAGTGTTTACTGACTTGATTGTCCTCTATATCACAACAGCGCGATGAACCAACGGGGACGGACGCAAGCGGCCGGACGTACTGGATTATCGAAGACGCGCCATCGGTGTTGGATGGCACTGTGTGGGTCTGTCGCTGCGCCGCTGCACAAACAGCAAAAGCGACTGCTGAACCGACGCCGGACAGCGACGCAGCGGCCGCAGCAGCTGCGTGGGAGACCGTGAGCGACGACCTCGCGTCGCTCGAGTCGTTCGTTGCGACGCTCGCGCTGTCGGGTGAGACGTCGGACCTGCAGCTCTGGCAGCGCATTGCGACGGGCGCGCTCAAATCGTTTGTCGCACGCACGAAGAAGCACCATGCAAATGCTGCGCGACTCGCGCGGATGCCGCGGATGTTGGGGACGACGATTAAGAATGGAGGCGAGATGCTCGGATCGATCGTCGATGACGACGGGTTTGGGGTCCGACGATCGACGCGATCGCGTCGGACGGTCAGCTATCGTATTGAAGAAGAGGAAGTGGAAGAAGAGGAAGAGAGTGAAGTGGAGGGCGACGACGACAATGCGAGCGACGAGGACGATGACGACGACGATGACGACGACGATGACGACGATGAAGAAGAGGAGAATGAAGACGATGGCGTCGGTCGGTCTGGTTCACGGCGTCAGCAGCTGCAAGCGAAAGCGAAAGCGAAGGCGTCTGCACGTCCATCGCGCGCGTCGCGTGCAGCCCGGCGATCGGCTGCAGTTTCAGCAGCGTCAATGCCATCGACGCGTCGGAGCGCACGGTTGCGTAGTGACGACGATAACGACAACGACGACGCTGGATCGTCCTCATCGCCACTTCCTTCGCAGCGCTCAAGTCGTCGGGCGGTGCGTCTTTTTGTCTTGCTGTCTGTATAGATCGGATGTCGTGTGTGTTTTCTATGGAACTGACGTCATGCTCTGTGGACTTCTGGATGGATGCGTTCGCAGGCGTCGACACATCGTCAGCGTGATGATGACAACGACAGTAGCGACAATGATAAAGACAGTAGCGACGACGACAACAGCAAAGGCGACAACGTGGCGCCGCGTCGTAGTGGTTGTCGCGTTGCGGCTGCTGCTGCTGCGCCATTGCCGCCAACGCGCTCGTCTGGCCGTCGCACCGGCAGTCGACGTCAAAGCAGCAGCAGCGAAAGTGGAAGCGACAGCGACAGCAACGACAAGAATGGCAAGAGCGCTAGCAGCAGTGAGTCTGACGAACAAGAAGAAAAGGAGGTGGAAGAAGAAGAAGAAGAGGTGGAAGAGCAAGAAGAAGAAGAGGAGGTGGAAGAGGAGCCACATGCGAGTAGCGCAACGACTGGCAACGACGACAACGACGAGAATGCAAGTGACGCATAGAGAACAGATTGGCTTTTCTATCGACGACGACTGGCGGCCACACACCCACATACACGAATACATGCAATTTCCTATCCACGTTGCTTGGTTGTTCGTCATTTACAGTCGCTGTTCTATACTGGCACACGTCACCAATAGGTTGTCCATGTTACCACCGTCTCGATTTGCCTTTGTCAGTGTCAAACGGATGTGATGACGCGTTTACATGATATGGTCCTTATTTTGGGTAAAAGTCCCTCGCAATGGACCCAGAAAAGACAATTCTGCACGCGAAGAAACAACGACGAGCGTGACAATCAAGCGACAATACACGCAGCGATCAAGCGACAACACTTGATCACCTCTGTGTGCGTGCGACACCCACTTCCTGCTTGTCTCCTGTCGTCGTCGTGCAGCACGAGTTGATCGAGCACGATCTACTGCTGCTGTCTGTATCCAACGCGGTCGTCACACCCGTTCGCACAGACCCACAGAGACACACACTCGACACTCGTCTTCGTCTTTCTCGCTCTCTCGTTCTCTAGCTCTGGCGGTCCTGCTGCCATCGCTGCTTGCCCACGATAAAGCTCTCGCGCTCGCTGACCTCGAACCTGTCGATCTCGATGCAGCCAACGCCGCTGTCGTCCGACGACGAGCCACTCGCGTCGGCGTTCGGCGAGATCGTCCACCGCGGGTGGCTGAACCTCAAGACGCGGTCGATGGTGAACGTCCGGCCGCGCCATCAGCGCTACTGTATCCTCACGCGCGACACGCAGCAGCTGTCGACGTTCAAGTTCCAGCCGTCGACCGGCGAATTGACGTCGGCGCACGTCAAGCCGGTCAAATCGTATAGAGTATTGGGCGTTGCGCCGTACGACGGCCGTCGGTTTGCGTTCCTCGTGAGTTGCGTCCAGCTGAGCGACAGCGGCGACCGCGTCTTGGAGGTCGATGCGCCCGTTGCACAGGCCGCGAGCGAGTGGATCCACCATCTGCGCGTGCTCACGAACGGCGTCGACACGTGGCCGCTGTCGGACGCAACGCCGACGACACTCGCAACGCTTGCCCGCAGCAGCGCCGGGGACTCGAGCGCCGCGACTGCGACGAGTGACGACAGCACAGAACAGTCAATGCGAGGCAGCAGACGGTCCGACATGTGGGTCAAAGGCGCATCGGTCCATCGGGGGCTCTTGAATGCATCGGGTATGTTGTTGTTGTTGTGGATGCGACACGTACTGACGCTCTGGCTATACGGAACAATGCGCGACTGACGCGTGTGTTTCGATATCGAACTCAATAGGCGAGAACAGTTGCTTCCTCAACGTCGTGATCCAGGTACAAACTCTGTTACTGTATTGTGGGTGACGCTCTGTCGCTACTATAACGACGCTGATTGACTGATTGACGCTTGCACGACAGAGTTTCTGGCACTTGACGTCGATGCGCCACTTCCTCTTACACGTTGAGATCAAAGACAACACCCGCACGGTCGAAGCAAACGTCCTCCGCGCACTCAAAGTACGTTTGACAGTGTCTTATTGTGTCCTGCGGTTGTCGTAATATGTCCTATTGTGTTGTAGTATGTCCTATTGTGTTGTAGTATGTCCTATTTGTCCTAATGTACGTCCCTCAAATCCACTACTGTATACAACTCTCACTCAGGCGATCATGATGGAGTACGACGACACTACAAGCGGCACGATCCACTCGCGTGCATTGCGCAAAGGCATGAGCGTCTTGTACGCTGCAGACAAGAACTTCCAGGAAGGCGCAATGTACGACGCAGAAGAGACGCTGTTGGCACTTCTAAACCTCATGCATCAACAGACCGACGCGACTGAAGTCAGCGAGACGCAAAAGACGACTGCGATCGTCAAGTCGCTCGTGCGCGTCGTGAGCCACGAACTTCCGTCTGCTGAGTCGGCGTCGTCGGCGGATTCTGATTCGGATTCCATCGAAGCGCCATCACCGTCGTCGTCGGGTGTGTTTGACAGCAACAGCATCCCCCACTTGGTGTTTAGCCACCAACTCTACGATCGGTACCTGTGCAGCACATGCCACCACGCATTGCCGTGGGATCTTTATAGCAATTTGATCTTCACGACGTACGCGAGTGACCTCTGCAGTCAGCAATTTGACTCGATGGAGCTGCTCATGCGACACTTGGCGCTCCAAGCCCCAGACGTTGCGCCCCGATGCGACGTCGACAATTGTGGCGGGACGCACGTAAAAGAACGCGTGATCCATCGCTTCCCGATGGTCTTTGCAATGTCGGTGCTCTGGGCCACGACGTCCGCAACGAAAGAACAAGTGCATGGCTTATTGGCAAACATGAAAGACCGCGTGGATCTCGCCAAGTGCTTTGACGCTGCTGGGCCCGCAATGCGCTTCCGGAATGGCGGCATTCGTACAACCTACAGACTCCGTGGACTCGTGTGCTACTATGGACGGCACTACGTTGCGCTGTTTTACAGCACAGCGCACAAAATGTGGCTCCTGTTTGACGACAGCCGCGTGATCGAAGTCGGGACGTGGGACAACGTCATCTCCGAGTACGTTACTGGCTTTTTTGACTTCATGACAGGGTTGGACTCATAGGTGTCGCTTGTGACGATCACACAGGTGTCTGCGGGGTCGTTTCCAGCCGGTTTTGTTCTTCTACGAGCTCCCGGACCAGCGCAAGGATTCGTCCGTGAGTATCTTTAGTGTCGCAGCAGCCGACGCAGCAACGGCCGAAGCGTCGCGACGGAGCAAGAGCCACTCGTTCTCGTCGATCCAGGAAGTCCCGAATGAAGAACACGACGCACTATCGCACTCGCCACGCGACAAGCGACTCGTGAGCGTCGAAGAAGAGCCACTCGGTAGTTCATTTGAGCCTACGACAACCGCAACGCCCGACGGTGAAGCTGCGGACGTCATGACGGTTCCAGTTGTGGTGGTCGATAACATAGCGACGCTGCCGTTGACGCCACTGCCGCCGATGCCGCAAGTCGAGAGCGACCGGGAGTTTGAACTAGGCGAGCTCCAGCGCCGCAAGTCGATCTCGCGGATCAATATTACGCCAGTATCAGCGGCGATTGCGATGGTGCCACGCACGAATTCGATGAACTCGGTCCTTGGCGACAACGAGTACGACGTTGCGTTCAGTGACGACGCCGTCGTCCTTGGTATGTACCTCGAGAAGATCGGGAACGACTTGTGCGTCACGAGCTTCCCACGTGGCGTCCACGGCGAGCAGTTTGGTGCTGAGAAGAGCGGCGAGATCCGACTGTTTGACTTGGTCTTGCAAGCGAACGGCCATCCGCTGCAGCACTACCAAGTCGACCGTGCACTCAAGATGATCAAAGCACAGTCCCGGCCGCTCGTGCTGCGGTTTCGGCGCTCGCAGCGCGTCCAGAGTCTCTTGGACATGGGGTTTAGCCACGAAATTGCGTGCGAAGCGCTGCTCAAAAGCGCCGGCGACGTCCAAGAAGCTGCGAATTTGTGCTTTGAGATGCGGCGATAGAACGTTGTGTGGTGAGCGGAGAAGCAAGTAAAAAATCGTAGTAGCGTCTGAGAAGCAAATGAGTCGACAGCAAGTAGGAACGATGAATGAATAGAGTCGAACTGTACGTGTTAAGAGACAGAGTGTAGTGTGCTACTATCCACGACAGTCGTTCGTATGCAGGCGCTTCGATTCACAAGGTTATAGTAAATCGCTGTCGATGGGAGAGTTGGCGACACGTAAAGCAGAGCGAACAGTAGGAGGAAGGACGGCGTCGACGTCGTCTTGCTCTCTTTCTCTCTGTCTGTTACTGTTTACGCGTACATCATGTTGCCGATCGCGACAGCGGCAATGCCAGTGAGGAGCACGGTCACGAGGATCGACGGGAGGCTCGACGACGCCGACTTGGTCGTTGTCGTCGCGGTTGTGGGGGTTGCGGGCGTCGGCGTCGACGTTGACGTTGAGTCGCCGCAGAAGGTACCTGTGTACCCTTTGTCGCACGTACAGACGCCTTCCGTGCTGCACGTGCCGTGCTTGTTGCACGCTACATCCGACTTCATGTCGCACTTGGTGCACTGGTCGCCGGTCGAGCCTGCCTTGCAGGCGCACAAACCAGTCTTCGCGCCAGGCGGGACGGTGCACGTGCCGAGCGTCCCGCACTGACCGAGGCTGCTGCACTCGTTGCTCGTGACCGAGGCGCAGTTTGGCGTGCCGTCGTAGCCCTTGTTGCAGCGGCATGCGTACTCTTGCGCAGACGAAGCTGGTGCGCACGTCCCCTGGCTCGAGCAGAGGGTGTTGGTGCTCGTATCGTGCGAGCACGCTTTCGTCACGGCATCCGTGAGCTCCTGGATGTGGCCGTAGTTCTTGCTGAGGTACGTGGCGTAGTCGACGCACTGGTAGATGCCTTCGACGACCTCAGACGTGTCGCCCGAAGTGAAAGTGTGCACGTAGCAATCGACAGTGTCGCTGCCACTCGTGGTAGGCGTGTTATCGTCGGAAGTTGTGGCGCTAGCTTTAGTTTCGCTGCCGCTCGTAGTTGTTCCATCCCCTGTAGTTGTTCCACCGCTCGTAGGGACTTCGCCGCCCGGCGAGACCGCAGTCTTCTTGCAGTTCAGGATTGGCACGAGCGCGCACACGGGTTGCACGACTCGGTACTCTTTCGGCCACGCGCTGAACGTCGGGCACGCACCAGCGATCTTTCCGCTGCAGACAGTGCCGCCTGGGATGCACATGCTGAGGTTCTCGAGTCCTGGGACGCTCGAGGTGACCGACACGCACGCATAGTTGTCGCCGTACGTCTTGCAGTCAGCCTCCGACGCACACACCCCGGGTTTATTCGCAGGCAACGTCGTCGCAGCGTGCGCGAACGAGACGCCGAGCGTGAGTGTAGCAGCGAACAATGAGGTCTTCATCGTGTTCGCTTGCAGAGAAGCTTGAAGCTAGGAGTGGAGGTGTTGCACGAGACGTCGACACTTGGAAGCTGGAGTTGGAGCTTGGCGAATGCGAGAATGACCGAAACGACGCGAGTTGAGTTGAAGGTCGCCAAAAGGAGAAAAGTATACACCAATATGTATATTGCCGATTGTACAAATATTTTGCAAATTAAAATTCGGATAACATGAAGAGTAGGCGAGGAGTGTTCGACGGTGGTTTCATTATATTAATCTTCAATATGTTCAACAACTCCAAAGTACATTATGACAATTTAAATTTTCAAGTCAACGAGCACGTCGTTATATCTGTCAGCTACTGCAGCTACGTGCCCTTGCAGGAGCACATCTGCCAAGCACCATAATGTCGACGTACGAGAAGACGCTCATTCCGCCGCTCAACTTCTCGATGGTCGCGTCTGGCGTCTACCGCTCGGGTTTCCCGAACCGCAAGAACCACGCGTTCCTGCAGCAGCTCGGCCTGAAATCCGTTCTGTGCGTCGTTGCGTGCGCTGTCGATCATGCGCTGTTGTATTTGCTGCTGTGCACGATGTGCTGCAACTAACAGCACACAATTACACAATTACACACTTGCGCGCCGGCTAGGTACTTGTGTCACCAAGCGCACCAGCCGGACAACGTCACGTTCTTTGAAGAGAGTGGCATCACCGTCTTCCAGTGTCCGATTGACGGCAACAAGGTGCGTTGCTTCGTGCTTGCACTCTGTGATTGTCTTGCATAACTCACATGCCCCCCAAACTGTCGATGCTGTCACCACTAGGAGCCGTTCATCAGCATCAACCCCGAAGCAATGGCCGATGCGCTGCGCCATCTCTTGGGTGCGCGTCCGTCCATCACTCTTGTTTACTTGCGAGACAAACGCATAGCTCTTGTCAGTTGTATGTGCATGCGCTCATTGTATCCACGCTGGGACAACGTACACGCACATCGGCAGATGTCCGGAACCACCCGATCCTCGTACACTGCACCAAGGGCACGGTGCGTCGTGCGTGCGCTCGAGAGTACTACACTGCTCGTGTAATCTGTATCCTCACGCCCACTTTGTCTACTCATAAATGCACACGGCAGCACCGCACGGGTTGCGTCATCGGGTGCATGCGCAAGATGCAAAACTGGTCGCTGACGTCGATCATTGACGAGTATTGTCGGTTCGCTGGTCCGCGCATGCGGCTTCTGGATCAGCAGTTCATCGAGTTTTTCTCGCCGATTGCGTACGACAAGCGACAGAAACCACGATGGATCTACTGACGTGATCGCGCATAGTATATAAGCGCGAGTAAGAAAGCGACGTGGTACGCATGATCACTCGTGTATGTAGCCTACAGTAGTCAACAAGTCTATGCGTCCAGAATCAAAACTGTACACCACCTAGGACAAATCCGGATAAAGTAGGACCAGTTTAGGACACATCCCAACAAAGTACGACAAATAGGACAACGTAGGACAAACCAAATGAAAATCGCATCGCGTGTTTTGTTACGCGCTCGTTCGTCTTTTCGCTCGTGCACACCCGTCACAAACGTGACGACAGCGTCGCGACATCGTATGTGTGTAAAGCATGCAACTATATAGCGCATCGTCACCCGCGACAACCTGCATCAGCAGCTTACGCGCTCGCTTTGTACGCCGAGCCGTCGGCAAACTTCTCGACCCAGTTCTGGTTCTTGAACGGCGCACCGGGCCACGATTTTTGAAAGTGATCCTCTGGTTTGAACGACGACGGATCTTCAATCCGCTCGACAATCTTGTGCTTAAACTTACGGATCAACCCTTGCACGGGCCACGCAGCTGCATCGCCCAACGCACAGATCGTGTGGCCTTCAATCTGGCGCGACACTTCTTCCAACATCGGGATCTCCTCCAACTCGGCCTCGCCCTTCTCCATGCGCGTGAGGATCGACTCCATCCACCCGGTGCCTTCGCGACACGGCGTGCACTGCCCACAGCTCTCGTGCGTGTAAAAGTGCGACAGCCGACGGATCGCACCGACCATATCGACGCTCTTGTCAAAGATCGTGACCGCTGCGGTCCCGAGACCAGAGCCGCCGCGCTGCTTGAGGTCGTCAAAGTCCATCATGATGTCCTGACACAGCTCTTCGTCGAGTACTGGCACGGACGAACCGCCGGGGATGCACGCCTGCAAGTTCTCCCACCCGCCACGGACGCCACCGCAGTGGCGCTCAATCAAGTCCCGCAGCGGGATGCTCATCTCTTCTTCGACCGTACACGGGTTGTTCACATGTCCAGAGATACAAAACAACTTCGTCCCAGCGTTGTTCTTCCGCCCCAAGCTCGCAAACCATGACGACCCGCGACGCAAGATCGTCGGCGACACAGCGACGGTCTCGACGTTCGTCACGGTCGTCGGGCAACCGTAGAGGCCCGTGTTTGCTGGAAATGGCGGTTTCAAGCGCGGCTTCCCCTGGCGGCCCTCCAAGCTCTCGAGCAAGCCCGTCTCTTCGCCACAGATGTACGCACCGGCACCGCGGTGGAGGTACACGTCAAAGTCGTACCCACTGCCACACGCGTCTTTCCCCAAAAAACCCGACGCGTACGCTTCGTGGATCGCTTCCTGTAAGATCAGCGCTTCGTTGAAGAACTCGCCGCGGATGTAAATGTACGCTGCACGTGCGCGCATCGCAAAGCCAGCGACGAGACAGCCTTCAACGAGCTTGTGCGGGTCCTTCCGCATGATCTCGCGGTCCTTGCACGTCCCGGGCTCCGACTCGTCGGCGTTCACGACGAGGAACGACGGGCGACCGTCGGTTTGCTTCGGCATGAACGACCACTTGAGCCCCGATGGGAACCCGGCGCCACCGCGGCCACGCAAACCAGAGTCTTTCATCTCTTGGATGATCCACTCGGGTCCCATGCACAACAAATCTTTCGTGCGGAACCAATCGCCACGGCGCGTGGCACCGTCAATGCGCCACGTGTCTTCGCCATACACATTCGTGAAAATCCGATCTTCGTCCTTGAGACCGCCGTAGACGCGCGTCATTGCCGTGCCGTCGGCTGCGGCCTGAGTGTGCGAAGTGTGCGAACGTTGAGTGTAAATGCATGCGTAGAGAATGAATGAGTGATGAGGAAGGGAGGGGATGATAGAGTGAGAGAGCAGAGCAGAAAGCTTTAGGCAAAGTAGACGCACCACATTCGCGACAGCTGCGCTCGAGCGGAATCCGCGCGCTGCGTATTGAGTGACACATGGTGAACACGTAACGAATGTCAGCATTGTGGGCACAAACCAATCCCTGCACTCAACTACAGCGTGTAGAGAGCGCACCTTGCACGCGCGCTGCCGACTTGGCCGCGTTCGTGAGCGCTGCCTTCATGACTACCAGCCCCCTCTTGTTGCGTAGATCTAGCGCAGCAGCAGCAGATAGCTCGAGTCGAAAGTGCTGCGAGCGCCACAAACACAGCGAGCACGAAAGACGACCCCCAGAATTCGGGCCGGCACTT
>JAADXH010001593.1:0-10265 GCA_023337595.1 Globisporangium camurandrum | reverse complement strand
CGCTCGCACGTCTTCAGCAGCGCAATTGCGCACGTAGTGACGCACGACAACGACCTTGCGCTGCTCGAGTGTCTGTGCGCATACTGCTCCGACGGGTTCGTGTCGCTCGGCATGGAGACAGCAGCGCGTGTCGGCAAGCTGCATGTTCTGCGGTGGCTCATAGCGCACTGCGCGAAAGGGATCACATGGAGCGCGCGGTTCGCCGAATCAACTGCGGCGCACGGCCATCTCGACGTGCTCGAGTGGCTTACATAACAGCACTCGATGCAGCCAGATACGCTCGTGTCGATCAGCTCGCAACAGTCAAGTGGCTGTTAGCGAACGCGGCGCGGGACGACATTGCACTCCATGAGTTTGCTGATCGCCAGTTTGTCAGTGCAGTGGCTGACGCACACAACGACGCGATCATTACATTTTTGTGCGAGAGCCGCTCCACATTTGCCTCTGCTAACGGCACACGATGATTTGATCAACGCTACAATTAGTTTCTTGGAGCCAGGACACTCACATGCGTTCCAGCATGGCTCGCACTGCGCGACTGCCACCGCTGCGATCACAATGTGATCGGCGTCGTCGTCGCATTCATCTTGCTACTGTATGTGGTTCTTTTGGACGCGTCGTTATGTGTACATGTATTTCGACGTTTGAGGTTAGGTGGACAGTGAATAACCATTGGCATGACACACACAAGATTTGTAAGTCTCAATAGCGATGCGTGTGTTGTTGTCTCGCTCTGTTACGAACGGAGAGGACTGCGACTACTAAAGTATGTATACAGCGCACCGAGCACCGTGTTGCTGAAGCCAATAACGTTGGAGTTCCGGCTCTCACAGATGTACGTGTCGTACTCGTGCTCGCGACCGGAATCGCTGCTTACGGCGGGCTATGGCCACGGCTACAAGATATACGAGAGCAGTGAGAACCACACACAAGCAGAAACGCACAGCAGACAGCAAGCGTAGATACACAAAGCAGCGTCACACTCACCTTGTGCTCGCGGCTGTAGAAGCTGAGCTTAGTTGCATCGACGCTGTACGGAACGGCATTCTTGCTCTCGTGCAGCTGAAATATGTGTAGATTTTCGAGCGGTTCACCCACATCAACTCGTGTAAAACGCCAAGTTAGCGGACGAACACTATCGATCTGATGCGAACAAACCTTCTCTGATGCTAACACACTTCCTGCTGGACGACTTGAAGCTATTGCGAGTTCGGTATTGATGCATTTGAACACATCGACTACGACGTTCGATGCTTTCGTTGTGGTGGTGATTACGACATGTTGGACACACCCATGTCGGCTGATTCTCATGAAGGATTTGGTAAAAAGTGCGCACTGTCGAAGCTGAAACGAATGCACCAACAGCAGCAGCAGTGCAAATGTGCATCGCGTGACCTTGTCGTCGATAGTACAGCGTCCATGTCGAGGCGTCGAGACGGGCGTATTGGAGCGTATTTGATATGTCGCTCACAGGTTGCTGTAGCTTTGAATAAAAACAATATTTAAGACATAGTCTGCAACCAGCAAAAAGTCAGAAAGCAATTTAGAAAACGTTTTCTGCCCTGTCGCTCACACTCTCGATCAAGTACGATACCTGATGTATTCTATTTACAAGTGAAAATAGTATCATTATGAGCCATTTTTAACTGATACCCAGTATGGTTTTGGTACGAGCCATCACACTGGGTGTGTCTCAAACAGCGGTCAAAGCGCCGTCTCTTTCCATTTTGCCCACAAACAAACGTGCGCGCGACTGCAGTCAAGTTAGTTCGGTCGAGAAGTCTTTGTCTTTGTCTTTGTCGTCGTCGTCGTCGCTGCCTTAGGAAGGGAAGCGTCGGATCGCGAGGATTCATCATCGTCACGCACACACACACACGCTCTACAACAGCTACACACACAGACGTACAGGCATAACAGCACACACAACGCACACATCGCACACGTAAACAGCTAGACACATCGCAGCAGCATGTGGCGCGCGAGCGTATACGCAGCGCTCCTCGCTGCAGCGGGTGCACCGATCGTGTGCGCCGACAACCAGTCGAGCGGGACGCTCCCGACGTGGCTCGCGTATGTCACAGGCGGCCTCCTCGTGTTCATCATCGTGTACTACTGCTGCCGTCGCGCGCGGTTTGACGAGAACCTCCAACAGCCGCTCCTGGGCGGGTACGTCCCATCATCTCGTGTCGTCCTTATTACACTTGTGCGCGCACTCACGCGTGTTTGTCTCTGCTACAAACAATCGATATAAACAGTCAGTACACGGAAGACGGGCAGCCCATGACGCGGCAGGACGTCCAAGACACGTACGTGCGCGCGGTGCCTCTACATTCGTTTTCCTGACCATCACTCTGACACTTTTTTCCTGTTTCGATACAAATTCCTATACAAAAAAATCAACAGAACCGACGAACTCAACAGTCAATGGAAGTGCGAAGTCTGCGATTTTCACAACAAGGAATCGTCGAAAGCGTGCGTGTTGTGTGGCACCGAGCGCGGCTTCTCGCTCGGGCTCGTGTCGCCGTCGGCGCGGCCATTGGCCGTTGGCACCGACGTCGCACGCGAACGGTCGTTCAACCGCACGCGGTCGTTTGCGATCCGACGGCTGAACATGCTGAACGCCCGACAACGCGGTGCGCGGAACCGACAGGATTGGGTCCGGAAAGTCGGTGCCGACGGCAAACGGTACTGGGCGAAGAAAGAATCGCCGTACGCTGCGACGCCGTCGAAGCCCGCAATTGTCGCCGTGCCCGCGTTGCCATCTGCTGAAGCAGCAACGAGCGACAAGCAAGCGCTTGCGCACTCGACAGCGACCGACGCAACGTCTTTGGCGTCAACGTCCGCAGCGTCGTCGTCTGCAATTGCGTCCGTGCACATTGATATTCCGCCATCGGATGCGGATTTGGTGATTTTGGACCAAAACAAACTGCCGAACGACAAGGAGCTCGTGACGCAAGCGAGTTTAGCGTTCGTGTCGCAATTGGCGCAGACGCCGCGGCACCCAGAAGGCCGCATGACGTTTAAAGAATACCGCGAAGTCGATGCGCGCGTTGCGTCGCGCGGGTACGAGATCTCGGAGCAGGATTTGGAGATTTTGGAACAAGTTGCTGCGCTGCCGTTCAAAGACAAGTACGCGTGGTTCTTGGAACAGACGTCTGCGTTGATCAAACCGTGGGAAGATGGGCACTTGAAGATGCGCGTCCATCGCGAGAATATTCTCGTCGAGTCGATGGAACAGCTGTTGGGCGTCCAGATGGAACATATCCACATGCCATTGCGGATCGAGTTTATTGGCGAAGTTGCTATCGACGCGGGTGGATTGGAACGCGAGTGGTTTGCACTCGTGACTGAACGGCTGTTCGACGAGACGATTGGCCTTTTTATGTGCGCGCACGTCGATTCGCTCGCGTACGTGATCAACCCAAACTCGGTCGAAGCGTCGGCCGACCATTTGCTGTACTTTCGTGGCGCCGGGCGGCTCTTGGGTCGTGCGTTGTTGGAAGGACAGTTGATGAAAGCGCACTTGGCGCTGCCGGTCCTGAAACATTTGTTGGGCGTGCCGATCTCGTTTAGCGACTTGGAGTTTTACGACCAGGAGGTCCACAAGTCGCTCCAATGGATGAAAGACAACGACGGCGTCGATGCGCTCTCGCTGGACTTTAGCGTCACGAACCGCAAGTTGAACGGCGACGTCGAAGTCGTCGATCTGAAAGACAATGGCCGCAACATTGACGTCACGGACGCGAACAAGCACGAGTACATTTACTTGCGCTTGCGCCACATCATGCTCGATTCGTTTGCCGAGCAGCTCCAGCACCTCATGGCCGGTGTGTTTGAAGTCATCCCCCAAGAGTTGATCCTCGTGTTTGATTATCAAGAGTTGGAACTCGTGCTCTGCGGCGTCCCGTCGATCGACGTGGACGATTGGAAAGCGCATACGCAAGTGTCGGACGAATTGCCAGAGGACGTGCTCGCGTGGTTTTGGGAGATTGTCGATGCATTCAGTGACGAAGAGCGTGCGCGTCTGTTGCAATTTACAACTGGCTCGTCGCGCGTCCCAGTTCAAGGGTTCAAAGCGCTCACGAGCTACGACGGACGGATTTGTCACTTTACACTCAAGGCCGTGCCGTTCCCGGAGAATGCGTACCCCCGCGCGCACACGTGCTTCAATCGGATCGATCTGCCGGTCTACAAATCGAAGCAAGAGATGGAAGAAGTGCTGTCGCTCGTGATCAACATGGAAGTCACGGGCTTTACGGACGAGTAAGGTGTAGGGAGAAAAAGAGGAGCGAGAGTAGGCACGATGGAGCAGGGAGGCGCCTACTGTAACGCTGTGTATAGTTTCATTTGATTGGCGTTGTGTTTGTTGTTTTGTTGTTTTGTTGTTTTCTCCTGAGTTGTCGTTGTTGCTCGATGATTAGGACACAACCAGTTACCGTAACAATAATACGCCCAAGTGATACAATGTGTCGCTTCTGTTTTCTTGCTTTTGGCACTATGGTACGTACAACCGACACGTCTCCTGTCTCTCTCTCTCTCAAAATCTCCTACTCTCTATCCAACGCTTTCTCTCTCTTCATGCAGTTGCTCCTTCTTTCCTACTTGTACATCGCAATCACAAACATCCAAAATCGACACCATCAACAAAACCCCAATCGAACCAGTCGATAATGGTCAAAATCGTCGCACGTGCGTGATTGCGTAATCAATCGCAACACTCAAAATCGTTCGAGCGGTCGCGGTGGCGATGCAACATTGCGTTGCTGCGCGTCAACATCGCTCCTCGTGTCGCCAGCATCCACCCGGTGCGTCCGCACAGTAGTCGCATCTGCAGCAACATCCGCAGAGCTGCGACTGCTCGTGTTGCTGCGGCCACTCACACTTGCACTTGCTCGTACATTCCCACTCCCACGGCCGCGATCGCGTCCTCGGCCGCCACTCCGCGCTGCGCTCTCAGTCTGTTGCTTGTGCTGTGCAGCAACCGCAGCAGCAACGGCAGCTGCTTGGTGCTGTTGTTGTTGCTGCTGCTGTTGGTGGTGGAGCTGTCGCTGCTGCTGGAGATGCAGCTGCGCTTGGAGCTGCGCTTGTTGGTGCTGGTGTTGTGCCTGTTGCTGCTGTTGGTGTTGTGCCGGTGTCGGCATTGCATAGTACAGCGGCTGTGGCTGGGATGGCGATGGCGCCAGCAGCGCATTCGTGCTGTTGCTACCACGACTGACGAACGGGGCGTAGCTGCTGCTGCCAGGCAACACAGCGCTGTACGAATTTGCAGCTCCAGTTGTTGATTGTGTGTTGAAAATGTGGAACTGCAATTGCTTGGCAGTTGCAGACATTGCAGACATTGCAGATTGTGTTTGTTGTTGTTGTTGTGTCTGTGAGCGAAATTGTTGTTGTTGTTGTTGTTGTTGCAGTTGCGCAAGTTGTTGCCGCATTTGCGCATGTTGTTGCAAAGCAAAGTGTTCTCCGAGGTACAAATTCGGATCTGCAAACAGCGAGTGATTGTTGTTGCTGTTGTTGTTGTTGCTACTCGGAAGCAACAATTGCGCTACTTGTTGCTGCTGCGTGGCAGTCAAGACACTGCGACTGGTGCTGTTGTTCGTAGTTGCGTCACTTGTCGACACTGCAGTCGTCACCTGCGGACGCTGCGTTGCGTCCAACGCGTACGAAAACTCACGCTTTGGCGTCGCTTGCGTCGCTTGTGTTGCGTTTGTTGTTGGATGCACCGGCACGGGCGACGCAATCGCGCCACTGCGGCGCATCGTGCGATACTTGTCTTTCAATTGGACGTTCGACCGGTCGTTGAACTGCGGACCGATCTCGTGATCTGCTAGAATCAACGACCAGACGTTCCGTTGGCCCATAAACTTCTTCACGCCTTCTGCTAACGCGCGCTCTTCGGTCGCTGTAAACGGTCGATACTTGCGACTGTTCTTGCGGTTTTCTGTATACGCGGCAAGGTCCGGTCGGCTCTTGATCAACGTCCGCCACTTGTCTTTCAGATCGACGCCACTGCGGCCGTGGAACAGATGCCCCAAGTGCGGATCGCGCAGGATCGAACTCCACGGGCAACTGTCGTCTGCATACCGCTGGACGCCCAGTACGAGCGCCGTGACTTCGTGGGGACAATACTTGCGCCGCTTGCCTTTCACGCGCTCGCCGACGTTCTCGCATGCGTACTCGCCAGCATTGCGGTGTAACGCAAGCGCAGCAGCGCTGTGCGCACTCGCGTTCGAGTGCGAAATGGACGACGAAGCGGTCGGCGGTGGCGACGCAGCGCTGCTACTGCTGGGCGTGAATCCCAACACATGGAGTTGTTGGTGATGGTGTTGCAATTGTTGTTGTTGTTGTTGTTGCTGCTGGTGCAATTGTTGTTGGTGGTGCAACTGCAATTGTTGTTGGTTGTGTGCATGTTGTTGTTGTTGTTGTTGTTGTTGGTACGCGTGCTGTTGTTGTTGGTGGTGGTGGAGTTGTTGTTGGTGTGCGTCATGGGTGTCGTCGTCGTCATTTGCAGCAGCGCACTGGCTGCTGCTGCTTTTGCTTGTTAGTGTCTTGACCATTGTGTGCGCAATCGCAGCGGTCACGTTGATCGATCTACACGCGCATGTACAAACAAGTGTGTGTGTGAGCCATGCAACAGCAGCACGAGCAGACAGGACATGCAACGCACGCCCACGTACGCGCTTTGTGCTGTGGTTGCGACTGTAGGTCACCTAGTCACACGTGGTGTTGCCCTTCTCGCTGCTTTCCGGCAAGTGACCTTGCTTGCTGCTGTCTTGTCCGTGTCAGTTGCTGCTATGTCGCTGAGGTCAGGTGTAGAAGTGCAGGTTGTGGTCGAAATAGAACGCACACCCCTTCGCGATGATCAGAACGTTCTGGTCGCACTCTCTTTCGCGCCGCTTGCTCTTTTGTTTGCTTTTTTGCTTTTGCTAGCAAAACGGTTCATGAATTGCGAGTGCGCTTGTAAGAAAAAGAATTTGCCAATGTGTTGCAGCTGTTTGTGACGACAAGCGCAACACACAAGTGCGTGCGAGAACTGCAGCAGCAGCTGCACGTGCGTCGCACAGGCTGGCAAGCGGCGTACATAGTGATGGCTGCACCTTTTGAGCCGTGTTCTTGTGTGGGCGGCCAGCGAGCAGACTGGCAGCAGCAACAGCAGCGCGAATAGCAAGCGAAATGCGAAAGGCTGCGTGGGTCGCCGGGTCAGTAGTTGCAGTTGTGTGAGCGGACGCGAACGTTGCTTGTCGAGCGCGTCAAACAGTAGTTGTTGCTGTGGTCAGCGACGCGTTCGCCCTACCCCCTTGCTTTGTGTTTTGTTTAAAGAAATAGATGTTTTAACTGCTTTTGGTACTTAAACAATGATATATCACGATTTGCAATACAAATCGCAAGTCATACGAGTTTAGCTTGGAACTTAAAGAAAATAAATATGAATCGAAAACAAACTAATTCAACGGCTTCGTAAACAACTGAACAAGCGATTGCTGCCTTGATTGCACCAACTTGTTGCCTTGACGGACGACGCGAACGATGGGTAACAGTGACGGCGACAACAACGACGACGACGGCACCTTCCACGCAGACGTGAGCTTCCTCGAAACAGTCGAGCACCTCGGTGGCGCACCCGTTCTTCTCGGCGGCGTCCTGCTGCTGCTTGCTGCGTACCTGCTGCTCGCCGAGTGGCTACTACCGCGCCGCCGTGGGCAAGTGACGACGCAGTTCCAGCGATCGCGCACCACTGCTGCACGAAAGCGCAAGTGAACGCACACGTTTGCATGTCGTTGTGCTGTAAGTATGCACTAGCACGCCAATACAGTGTTCAAACCACACATATCAAAGCAGGACGCTCGTGTTGCATAGTCACATATAGTCCGTTGCTCGGCAGCCGTTCAGAAGCTCGTTGTCTATGTTAGGACGAGAGAGCGGATACGTAATGTGACGCACTGTATGTTTTAGCACGTTGGTACAGTAGCATAGACGACCGTTGCTATCATGTAGTGTCGTATCTGACTAGTGTGTAATTGCGGCAGTGAACGGATGTTGCTCAAGTAGATCGGATTGATGCGTCAATCATGATCCCCAACCCTTTGTTGTTGCTGGTGCATGTGCACCAGCAGCGCAAGATCTTAGCAGACAGGACAGGCAGTAGACTCGGCACACACGAGTTGACAAGTATTGTGATCGCACAACAAACTCATTGCACCGACGACAATGCAAATTTTGTCAATGCAGTATGTCCATGCTATCTCGCAGTGTCTATCCACCGCACGGTCATTGTCGCCACTGTACTTCATGTATGTCGACGCTGAAATGTCTGTACCAAAAGTGCATTGCTGACGAGAGCGCCTGATGCAGTCGACTAGGTCGTAACAAATCGTGTCTCTACGATGGTCTGACCAACAGCGAAGGTCCAACATGACCATGCAACAAGACCAGCAAAAACGATGACAAGACCAAAAAAACACTTGACCAGACCAAACAAACTTGTTTATGCTCAAAGCTATTTGAACATCGTTAAAAAAACTCACTACCCCACCACGACTGCCTCATTCACCCACGCGTTGCTTCTTGCAAGTGACCGCAGTCACCTTGGCGCCATCCTCATGCGGCGCATGGCTTTTCAGTTGCGGCGCCCAGAACAGCACTTTGTCAAACAACTTGCTGTGACTGTACTTTACACGACGAAAGCCGTCGTTGATGCGCTCGGTTGTCAAGATGTCTGGGTACGTCACAAGGAGCCACTGCACGATGGCATGGTGATTGTTAGCCTGCGCAAGCGCTACTGCTTTTGGAGTGCAACCTTCGTTGCGGTGCTCGTGCAAAAACAGCAACGTGTCGAAATCGCCACGGTCTGCCGCTCTGTCCATCACATCAGTCCCGCAACCTTCAGTGCGATGGTTTTGAAACCACTCGACCATCTCCAATGACCTCGCATAGTCCATTGTCTCGTAGCTCCAGCCTAGATAGCCTTGCTCGTGGAGCCACTGCACGATATGTACGTGGTTGTGTTGTACAGCGATGTCGATGACATACTGGTCTTCAGCCGTTCGCTCCAAATTATAGTACGCATGGAGCCACTACAGCAATGCCAAGTTGCCACTCTCTGCGGCATCCTTCACTTCCCACAACGCGCGGCCCTCGACATACCCGCCGTTGTTCAGCATCCACTGCACGAGCTCAAGATCGCCATGCTTCGCTGCTCCGCGTATCTTGTACGTCGGCGGCGCATCGCCCGACCAGTTCGCATGAAGCCACTTGACGACATCACCATGACCGTTCCAGGCTGCGGCAGTCAGTGCTATTTCCTCATGACGTACGCTGAAGTCTGTGTGGTTACGAATGGTATGGAAGATGAACTGGGCGACGTCCAAGTGGCCAGATGAAGCTGCAAAGTATAACCCTCCGTTACCGTCCGGGCGAATCACTTTGGAAAGCAAGCAGCGCGCTTCAAGAGTCGAAACGATCCATTTGAGGAACTCGAGGTCACCTGCTCTAATCGCATCTGAGAACTTCCCACTCCAAACGTGTGCGGTGAAGAGGTCTGGTCGACGTGCATATAACAGCTGCGTCGCCTCGAATCCAGCACTATGTACGGCATCGCTCAAGCTGCTAGACGCTGTTGCTTGATCCTCTTTTGAAGCATCCTCAATTAACCACCGCACAATGTCGACGTGATTCTTCACTTGCATTAGACTGAACATGAACGAGTCGTCGTACAGGTCACGATAGCCTCGTGCGTGGAGCCACTGAACGAGCGCGAGGTTCCCAAACGTAGCAGCTCTACTAATGCATCTAGATTTCGCGTGGAGCTGGAACCCGCGCGTATTGACGAGGTGCTGGACGATATTAAGTTGCCCAGACGTAATCGCAGACTCGACAACCACTCGTTGCTGGTCGGTCGTGAATACGGCGCCGTCGTGATCTGCTTGTTCACACAGAAACTGCACAGTCGAGAGGTCGCTACTAGCTGCTGCTTGGAGAATGTAATGAAGCCGCCATTGATAAGGCCGATATTTGGTCGAGAGCCACTGTAGCACGTCGAGATGGCCGTTGCGAGATGCTGCCAGAGCGAACCGTGAGCTCCAGATGATGTGTGGCTCAAAGTGCGTCTCAAGACACTGCATCACGCTCAGCTTGCCGACACGCGCTGCTGTCTCCATGCCGAGCGACACGAACCCGTCGGAGCAGTATGCGCACAGACACTCGAGCAGCGCAAGGTCGTTGTCGTGCGTCACTACGTGCGCAATTGCGCTGCTGAAGACGTGCGAGCG
>JAADXH010001592.1:0-10275 GCA_023337595.1 Globisporangium camurandrum | reverse complement strand
TGTCGCTGCGCTGCTTGCGCTTGCGACCCGAGACGCCGACCTCCACCACGTCCCGACCCTCGTACAGGCAGAACTTGCACCGACAGGTCACGTCACCGTTAGGCGCCGTTGAGACGACCTCCATGGCGAACGCCAGGCCGTACATGGGTTGGTACGGAGTCGACTTCTTCATTTTTGCGGCAACCCTTAGTTTGTAGACTGCGGCAGAACTAAATTTGAGATTTCGGGAGCTATTTTTAATAAATCTACAAATTTATGAGGCCTGCTGTACAGTGCTCTTGGTGAACATCGGAAGTAATACAATTGGTCTGTCACATTTCGAGGACATTGGTCCTGTTGGTTGTGCATATATAGGGATATTTATATCCACTCGCAGGTTAACTACTGCCGGAAAAAGGGTAGCGACACAATCTCGCTCCAGACATTGGTCCACGTGAAAGCGCAACTTTGAAACTTGATTTTGTATTAAACTATCGTTTTCACTGATCGGAACAAGTTTGTGTTGAAGAACCGCACAGACGTGACGACGCTCATGGTGTGGCGCATATTTTGACACACCAACATATCTGCCTCGTCGACTGTGTCAACAAAAGCCAGGTTAGATTAGCGACAAAAGCAATTACGTGCGAGACGAGCGAGCGCACCAGGACGAGCAGCACACCCGCATTCATTTGCACACGATAAGCGCGAGTCGTCGTCCTCGACAGCCGACCTCCCGACCCGTACCCGCTTGTATTGACACCCTCGCTCGCTCGTGTGCTTGCGCGTATCTCTCTACCACTTTTGCCTGCCGTTCCGCTCAGGTCTCCATTGACCCACGCACACGTCGGTCCATCTGTGCATCACAGGCGACCCCCTCCATACAACACATACACACGCATCGACTACCCTTTCGATGGACTGGATCGATGTCGCGAAGGACCTGAACGCCGGCACAGTCGGCGGCGTCGCAGGTATCATCGCCGGCCATCCGCTCGATACTGTCAAGGTGCGACTCCAGACCGCCGAGACGCTCGTGACACCGTCGGTAATGCAGACGCTGCGCCACATTGCAACGAATGAGGGACCACAGGGGCTCTTCAAAGGCTTGCTGTCTCCGATTCTCTCGAACGCCCCGATCAACGCCGTCGTGTTTGGCGTCCAAGGCGCCGCAGCACGTGCGATCAAAGACGCGACGAGCTGCGAGAAGCTGTCGCCGACGCAAAACTTGCTCACGGGTGCAGCAGCAGGGCTCGTCCAAACCGTGTTTGCTGCACCGTCGGAGCACGTCAAGATCCAGCTCCAGGTGAACAAGAGTCCGCTCAAGCAGAGCACGATCGAGTGCGGCAAGCAGCTGTATCGCACACACGGTGCGCGTGGACTCTTCCGTGGCTGGGAAGCGTGTTTGCTGCGTGACATGCCGGCGTTTGGACTCTACTTCTTCACGTACGAGGTCGCAAAGAAGACGCTGACGCGCGGAGACCCTGCGAACGAGACGGATTTGCATCTGCTCGTCTCCGGTGGCATCGCTGGCTCTGCGTCGTGGCTCGTGTGTCAACCGATCGACGTTGTCAAGAGCTGCGTCCAGAGCCAGACGTTTGTGAACGAACGCACGGCATGGCAGCTCGCGCGCGACCACTACAGAGCCGAAGGCTCAGCGTTTTTCCTCAAAGGCTTTGGCGCAACGATGCTGCGCGCGTTCCCCGTGAGCGCCGTCACGTTCCTCGTCTACGAAAAGACGATGCTGTTCATGTCGTAAATCGCCAAAAGCGTCGTCGTCATCGTGTGTTGCGCCTATAGAGTCAGTAGAATCCGTAGAGTTTGTGGATAGAGAGAGAGAGATAGATAGAGAGAGAAGGAGCGAGATAAGGAGCGAGAGAGTAAGAGAGCAAGAGCGAGAGCGAGAGAGTCAGTAAGAGATCGCGCGGTTTGAACTTATAGACCTCAACAAGCTGCTGCCGTCCCATGTGTATAGCGCTGTCTCTTTCACATGATTGATGATGATGCAATGACGTCTTTGCCGATAATATACACTGCCGACTTGCGCTCTGCGTTCTCTCTCTCCTGTCGGGCTACTTGGTAGACGTATTCATACCCGGCCGGCTATCCTACACGTCATTCTCTCCATACGGTTCCTACGGCTCGCCTGGCGTCGCGGCATCTCCGAGCTTGATGTCGTTCTCCGGGATGTGCACGAGCGTCGTGGCGTCGAGTGGTTCGTCGCACATCGGGCACGTTGCATCGGTTGCCACATGCGCAGTGAGGTGCGAGAAGAGCGCAGGGAACGCGCACTTGGGGCACTGCGTCCAGTCGTCCTTGACCATGTGGTAGCCCTGTGTTGATGCGCACCATCCGTGCGTTCATTAGGATGCAATGACACAGTGAGGAGCAACCACAAACAGACAAACGCACCGTGACGATACAGTATGGGATCCAGTTCTTACACTTGGAGCAGTCGAGATCAGCCTCAGGCAGCTCGTTCCCACAGAACGGACATGGCGTGAGTGGATCGGGCGCCTGCTCTTTGTTCGGGCGGCGCACGATCGCTTCGATCTTGCGCTTGATGTCCTTGTCGATCGTGTTGCGGTACTCGGGCCGCATGAGCGTCGTCGCGTAGTCGTAGCTGTAGGCGCGCAAGCCGGCGCGCTGGCACTCGATCACGGCAGAGATGAGGATGTTTGCAACGTGTGTGGGGAACTTGGAAATGTGCTGCGCGACACGCACGAGCATACGCGCAGCAGCTGCGTGATCGCCGCGCTTCACGAGCTTCTTCACAAGCACGTAGCTATGCAGCAGCGTGAGCGCCGTGCGTAAGTCCTGCCCGACGTGGATCTTGTGTGCGTTGAGCTGCCGATGCGTCTCGACGAGCACGTCGTGCGCCATCTTGTAGTTTCCGAGCTCCTGCTCCTGCCGAGCGATGATGATCGCGGTCTTTGCTGCCTGGGCGTAGTTCCCGAGCGCCATGTAGAGCCGAAAGATAAAGTTCGGGTCCTTCGGAATGCCATCGTGCTCGCCCATGAGGTAGTCGATCAGCGTGTGCGTGAGCATATCGTTCCGCGCTTTCCCGACAACGTCAATCGCACGTGGGAGCTCTGCGTCGCCGCACTGGAGGTACAGCCGCAGCGCTTTGTTGTAGTTCCCACACGTCTGGTAGAACGCCGCGGCGCGCGCCGGCGCGTGGCTCTGCTCGTAGTGCTGCGCGACTTTCGCGGCGCGTTCGATCGAGATCGCGTCGCCAACCAATGTCGCAAACGTGTCGACTTCGTTGTGCGCAAGCGCGAGCGCAAACGCGTCGTCCTCCTTGTTTGCAAGCAACAAGAACTCGATCGCGCACTTGTAGTTGTTCGACTCGGTGCAGTACTTTGCTGCCGCTGCTGCGCCTTCCGACGACTTTGTTGCGCGGACGATCTCAAACGCGCGCTCCGGGCTTTGCAAGTGCTCGAGTTGGATGCGCACGACGCTGTCGAGGTCGTTCGCAGCTTCGTACGCGTCGCTCGCGGCTGCAAAGTCCCCTGCAGCTTCCTTTGCGCGACCGTACTGTGCGTGGATCTTGGGGGTCGACACGCGCACCAAGAGTGGCGCCGCCTTGGTGAGCTGCTTGAGCTGGATGTAGATCTGCGCGGCTTTCTCGAACAGCTCGCCGCGTTCGTACAACACTGCGGCGTCGCCTGCTTGCTTGAGGCTCTCGAGGATCACTGCACACTCACGCGCGACGCTCACGTCGTTGAGCTCCGTGACGAGCTTCATGCCGCGCCGCACGTCGCCGAGGCGGAACGTGCACCGCGCGATGCCGGCTGCGCTCTGCTGCTGGAGCTTGTCGCTGCACACGACGGGCTTCCCGAGCTCGTCCGTGACGTTCGCTGCGTGCTCGTACATCTTGAGCGCGCCTTCAAACTCTTCGCGGAACTCAAGTTGCGTCGCGTACGACACACTGAGGTCCGGCACGAGCTCGACGGCAAGCGAGTCCGCGAGCTTCAGCGCTTGGTCCCACTGCAACAAGTGCCGCTGCATGTGGAGCGCAGCCATCGGGTCACTCGAACTGAGGAAGAGGCGACGTGCATCAGCGTATGCGCCAAAGAGCAGCAGCACGTGGCCAGCTAGCAAGCTCTTCTCTTCGATGCTCTCAATACGATTGAGACCAAGGACCATCCCCGAGTCTCCAAGTTGTCGATATGCGCGCTTCGCGATCGCAATGTCAAGCGTATGCATCGCTCGGCCTGCGAGCGCGAGCCAGTAGTCGCGCGAATCGATCGCAAGCGCGAGCTTCCACGCAGCGTCCATGCGCAAGAGACTGAGGTTCTGTCGAAAGATGCTGCGCTCGCCTTCGCCACTTGGCGCTGCTGCCGTCGTGCGGGACGACGATGCCGACGACGCCGACGTCTTTTGGAGCTGGTCATGCGTACTCGACGTCACGGTCGTGAGCTTCCCAGTTGCATGCTGACACGTGACGACGCCATCGCAGATGAGAATCGGGGACACATCTGCTGCCAACCGCGTGTTCTGTGGCGAGATCACAAAGTCGCCGTTGTTGTGGATCTCCATGAACCCGAGCTGCGTGACTTCGGGGCCGTTCACCGTAATGTCCGTGTACTGGAACAAACTCAGCTCGTGGTCCTGCAATGCAATGAAGACACTCGGGTCCGCCGTGTCCCACAACAAGCGCGTCGTCGTGCTCGGGATACTCGGAATGAACACTGCGTCGCGCGTCGGGCCGTTCAGGATGTACCCCCGCCGACGCGCGTCGAGAAACAACACACGTGTGCCTACGGGCATATTATACATGTCGCGACCAACCAGAGAGTCAGTCAGCCACACAGATGTCTGCAGGGCGTCTACGCTGTGCTGGTTCTAGATATACGCAGCTCTGCTGCTCTGCAGCTCTATGATGCAACGCTAGCGCCAGTAGAGTGAATCAACGATATCAACGCACCGTCACGGTTCGGAACGATCTGACCGATGCCGACGCCGTCGTCGTGGCGATACGAGCAGCCGTCGAGGAACTTCCACTCCACGAGATAGAAGATGTGGATCGCACCCGTGCCGTTCGACGTTGCGTAGAGGAAAAAGTCCTTCGTGATCGCAATCGAGCTGATCTCGTTGCTCCGTTCGTCACGGCCACCGCTACTCGCGCTCGAGAAGATCTTGCCCTGCTCGTCGTGCCCGTCAGCTCCGTGTGCGCTGCTTCCACGTGCACTGCTGCTGCCGGGTTCGATCAAGTGGAGACTCGCTTTGCCGTCGCAGAGCACGCCCGCGTAGTCGCGGTTCATCTTGACGGACGTCACGCGGCCGAGGTACTGCTGTTCGTTCACGAGCGCGTCGTTCGTCGTGCCGTCGCAGCGGTAGAACCACACGCGGTTGTTCATCCCCACAGCGACGTGGCGCGGCCCCACGGCAACGAACGACGGCTCGATCGACACAGCGATCCGAATCGGTGTGTCGCGGCCGAGGACGTCGACGACGCTGAGCTCCCGGAGTGAGCTCAGGTACGCGACGTACGTGTTGTAGTGGTCGTAGATCATTGGCATGCGCGCGAGGAAGTTCTGGATGATCCCACCGTGCGTTGCGACCGTGAGGATCTGTCCGTCCGACGTGAAGCTCATGAGGTTCGCTTCGTTGTCTTCCGTGTCCGCAAGCTTGATCGTGTCGCTCGACACTTCTTTGTAGTCCCCCATGTCAATGATCTTGATCCCGTTGTCGCCACTGATCGCAGTTCGATTGAGCTGCGGTGAGTACGTCGCAGCAAAGATGCGCTCCGAGAACAGGCGGGTCGAGAAGAGCTCTTCGCCTACCTCCTATAAGAGTGGAGATTGGAGAAGGATGTGAGTGAAAGGGAGGGGGAGAAGAAGGACGATGACGATGCTGCTGACACAAGATCAAACAACGACAACAACGTGTAGACGCACGTCGATCTTGGTCGAAATGCCAATGAAGTAGCCTTCGGAGAACGCGATCATGACGTTGCCGTCGTTGAACCACTCAAAGAATACAATGCTGCCATAGTGCTACATCGTCATAACACAGCAGGTAGACACACAAGGACACACGTGAGGTGTCGTCGACATGTTCGACTGTCAACATTCGAGTGATTCAAGCAGCAAACAGCCAAGCGACAGACGACGGACCGATTGGAACGTGAGCTCGATTGGGTTGCTCGGGTCCTGCAGGTTGAGCAGAATGATCGACCGCGTGATGCTAATCGCAATGAGCTGCTCTGCTGCGCGCATCGAGTCGCCGCGCTTGCGGCCAAACTTGATCTCCACAGGCTACAACAAGCGTTGACGTTACACATACATAGGCACACGAATCAAATGAGCTGCTGACTAGACGATCACGACGACGTGATGCATCGCCGTACCGTAAGACTAAGTTCGCGCTGCTCGATCGTGTCGCCTTTGTGGTTGCTCACAGTGACCATTCGGTCCTCGGACCCGAGCACGAGCTGGTCGCTGCCGTTCCACGCACCGCACGTGATCTTGCGCGAGTGCTTCCCGAGCACCGGCACGACCTTGCGCGTCGCTTTGCTGTAGAGCACGAGGTTGCCTTTCTGCGTCCCAATCGCGAGTTGCGTGCCCGTCGTCGCCCACTTGACGAACGTCGGGTCTTTCAAGTTCGTGTCGAGGTTCTGCGTCGCGCGGTTCCCCAAATCCCACAGCGGCACGACGCTGCTGCCGGCCTGCAAAATCGCAAGCGTCGCACCTTCGGGGTCCCACTCGAGCGCGAGCACAGGCGCCGCCATATCGAGGCCAATCTCGTCGTACTGCTCGCCTTGGCGATCAAAGATGTGCACAAGGCCGTTCTTGCCCGCTGTGGCGAGGAACCCACCGTTTGGCTGCCACGCAAACATGACGGGGCCTTGCCCATGGTACTTGGAAGCGAGCTTGAAGAGCTTCTTCATTATGGAGAAAGCACTGCTGGCAAGACGCTGGGATGCTTACTGCTGCTACTACTACTACTGCCTGTGGTGTTGGAAGTGAAGTGAGGCACCAGTAGCCATCACGCGCAAAAAGGCTACTCTGTGCGTGGGTCGCGTCGTTTCGATAAAATGTGACTTGTGTCGAGAAGATCTACCGTAGATAGGTATGAGGTTTGATACCAATGTTTAAGGTGTGACAGCGTTGTCTTGTCACCAGTAGCTTCGTAGGACTGCATTGTGCAGATATAGGGCCACCAAGCGCGGGTGCTTGCAGCAGAGATATCGATTCGACAGTCCGATCAAGTCAAGCGGCAAATATGAACCTGTCAATTCTATCAAAATCCTCCTCTCAAATATCACTCCATCCAAACTCTCGCTATCTATGTCTCCCGATCTCTCTCCCTCTCTCTCGCTCTAACGAAAGAGCGACCGGACGCCGCAATACCACATGTCGCACTTGTAGAACGCTTCGCGCTGAAAGCGCTTCTTGCACTCGTCGATCGACGGCAGCGCGATCGACGGACACGGACCCGTGAGTTGATACGTCGGTGGGACGTCGTACGTTGTAGTGCCGTGTGTCACAAACGCATCGAGCGCCGTGACGCGATGTGCGACGAGATGCTGCGCGCGCACGTGGTCCATACCAGCACGTCGGATGCGATCGACTTCGACTCGGTTCGCTGGATCCGTGACCCACGCCAGCGTCTGGACGGGATCGGTCCGATCGAACGCAACAAAGTGCGTCCGGTCAACAAACCCCAGCGACGCTAATAGCGACGACGTGTCGTTATTCACGACAAGGAGCGACCCGGTCGCGGGGATCTCAAACACTTTTGCGACGAGAAACTGAAACAACAGCGTCGTCGTCACGCCGGCTGCGTACGCACGGAGATACGTCGCGTAGATCGTCGACGTGTTGTCCGCAACGTAGTGCCCCGCGTGTTCGTAATTGTCGATCAACGCCGTGTGTGTCTGTTGGTACGTCGTGAGCCAGTGCCGCAGTGGGTACCAATTCGACCCACGGGCGCCACTCAAGACGACTTTTCGAATCGGCGCGTCGTTGAACCCGAATTGCGTAAAGTCCGGACCCGCTGAGTGTGGGAGCCAGAGCGTCAGTGGCAGGTCGCGTAGTGCGACGTGGTCGTGCGTCACGGAGGCAAAATACTCGTCCATGTTGTACGCATACGACCCAACGAGCACGTCGGCTTTGGTCAAAATCTTATTGCGGAGCTGCAATGGATCAAACTGGTCGTAATAATGTAAATCGTCGTTCCAGACCATGATGAGCGTCCCGAGCGCACGGAGCTCTTGAAAGTACGCCGCGTGCTCCAAAAGCAACGCCATGGGGTAATGGAACGAGTTGAGACAGAACAGCAACACGCTCGGTGCTTGGTTCGGGTCTTGTTTGTAGAAAAACCCAACTGGGTCGATTGTCACGTCGAAATCTGTCCAGTCGTACGACGCTTTCAAGTCCGTAAACAAGTGCAAGAACGACCGCAGGACATACCCGCGCCAGTCGTCCGTGCAGCCGACGAGGAACTTGCGGCCGTTCGTCCGACCGCGGCGCTCGCTGACCCACGCAGCGACTTCGCGGTGCGTATTCGCGGTGCCAGCGGGGAAGAGCATGCCATGCGGTCGGTGCGTCGCATCCCGCAATTGCTGCATGTCAATGTCCATTTCGTGGTAAAACCCCAATTGAGTATTCTCGCTTGTTGTGGTCGTACTGGCCAGAAAGCCCACAAAGCGCAGTCGCCCCAACCCTTCGAGCAACCCGAGCGTGAGTGCAGCAAAGAGCGCGACGACAGCGACCGCGAGCACAACGACGCGAGTGATCGAGCGCTGGCGGAGGCGATGACTGAGCTGGTGGACGTTCCGATGGCTGATGGTGCTGCTGCTTTTATACGCTGCTGCAGCTGCTGCTGATTTGAACGGCAGTGCTGCACCGAGGCTCTTTGTGCGAGCGCGTAGCGACAGCCACGTTGGCAGCCGTGCGAGAGCCGTCGCGGCGAAGCCGCCCGGTCTTCGGCGCTTCTGGTTGGCATCGGTACTGCCACTGCGCCGTCGCATGAAGCTACTGTTCGTGTCGTCACAGCTACTGCTGCTGTCATGACCAAAGAGCAGCTCATGCACGTCGCTGCGTGACGAGTTCCCTGCCGTTGTTGATGATGTTGACGTCACCGTGGGCGCCGAGTGTGGCACGTCGATCGCAAATAACTGCTGGCTGTTGTGGCGCTGGCGGGGCTGCTGCATCTTCGTGCGAGCTTGGTCGACGAGCTTGGTCGACGAGCTTGGCCGACGAGATCGCACTGGCGAGATTCACGGAGATCACGGAATGAGTGAGCTATTCGCCGCGACCTTGGCATGCAAAAGAGACAGTCACTTCTTTTTCACACTTTCCTCACAACTTCGTCAATTTCGTCAATTTCGAGGATTGGCAGGATTGGAGTAAAATTCCGATGACTTGTCATCCTCAAGCTTAGAAATTGTATGGACTGCGTTTTTGGGTGCGTTAATAGTATTGAATGATACATATATTGAAATTTGCGCGTAAGACACAGTCTCGTCCTCGCTCTATCGCTCTCTCTTTCCCCCTCTCTCTCCCTCTGTCTCAACAATGATCAATCATTCTATATCTCTCTTACTCGCTGTCGCTACTTCTTGCTGCGACACCCGAACACAAACCCGTCGTCGAATGTACAGACAGCACGTGAGCCACAAACATCTCGTCAAACGCTGCGAGCAAAAGAACAAGTAGCACCTCGACGCTCATCGTGCTGGCTGTCACGTCCTAGTCCGACACGTCGAGCTGTACTCGCGACGCTGACTATGTGGTGCACAGCGGCAACATCGAGAGTACGAAGAGCAGCCGGCTCGCGTCTAGCTGCCTTGTCTATGATTCTGCGCGAGCGCGACAATTGCAACCGCGTCGTTGATCTTCTTAAACTGGATCTCGCTGGCGAACAGCAGGTGCCAGCAACATGACCACCGCTGTCTCCGTCACACCCAATTACTCGCACAAAGTGAGCCTGGTGCGCATTGAGGTAGGTGGTCAGAGGCGGTTGCTTGCAGTCCATGCCACACCTTCGAGGCGTTGTCCAGCGAGTCCGACGCTGCAATTAATGGTCTAACCAACTGCACCAACTCACTCCACCGCTCCGAAACAAGCTCATTTTCGTCGAGCTAGCATGCACGCGTTACCACAAAAAACACGCAGTTGCAGCTTTGCGAATTGTACGTGCACAATACCGAGCAGCAAGAGCGCGACGCCAACGACCACGCGCTGGAGGCGCAGCAGCTCTGTCAAAATGTACAGCGTCGCGAGTCGCGCGAGTTTCTGGACGTCGAAATGCGCGAGCAGGCGACTGACGTGGGCGTTGAACGCG
>JAADXH010001591.1:0-10286 GCA_023337595.1 Globisporangium camurandrum | reverse complement strand
CGGATCCTGCGGCATCAAGCAGATGCGCGCGACAACGGCTCCGCGCGTGTACTGACGACCCCGCGGTCTGAGATGAAGCGCATGGGTATTCGCACAATGGCGTAGCGCATACAGGGGCGAGTGTGACTGGAGAGCGTAGATATTGGTAGTAAGACATGTGAGTTGATGCAAGGAGTGATTATACTATGCAAGTGGTATTTGAAAAGTGTCGGAAGTAATATGCGATATGTTGCTGTTGCTGCTATGGAGATGGAGATGACGATGCAAGCCAGGCGTCGAGGTACTCGATCGAGAAAGACTCGGCCTACACTCAAGTGCCTACTGGCTGCTGAGTTTACTTGCGCGAGCGCTCGACGAGTCCGACGTCTTCGACAAAGTCGAATTGACCCGAGAGCAAGCGGTTGCGGTACTCTTCGAGAAACTGCAACAGCGTCGGTGCGAGCTGACTGCCCTTGCCGTCGTCGCCAAACTCGAACACGGCGCTGCGCGAACCAGCGTCACTGATGAGCGCTGCGCCGTCGACGTTGACTGCAAACGGAATGTACGACGACTTCCAGCCCTTGACGCTTGCGAGCGTGTTGGCCGAGTCCACAATGTCCTAGTTGACGAATCGATCGATCAGCAGCACGCCATACGAATTGATCAGCAAGATGTCGTTTTGGCTTGGCGCGATGACACATTAACGATGCAAGACACTGATCATCTGGGAGCAGGAGGTATGAGCTAGAAGAAAGCAAAGCGTACATGCGCTGCGAGCGCCTTGTACTCATCGAACCAGATGCCACCGCTCTGCTTTTTGAGGAGACTCCGCATCGCCTGTGAGATGCAAGTCGAAATGAGTGGAGCTGCTAGTTTTCACAATGCGACAAAGCAGCACGGCGCTGTTCGCACCTCTGGGAACTCCGTGCCGAGCGCTTGCTCGAGATCGTCGAGGTCTACGATGATTGCATGGATGATGGCATCAAACCCAATCACGAGCATGCGTCGTAGGGCAAGTTGCATCCAGCAACGCCAGCTACAAGCTGTGAGCATTCATGTACGCACGAGCGTTCTTCACAGTCGAGTCCTTGAGCTTCGTCTTGCGCTGGAACCAACTAATGACATCTGTCGAATCGCAAAAGAGGCGAGGGGTCACGTCAGACATGTCAAACCTGCAAAACTACGCGCGTTGCACGAGCGAGTGCATCATCCAACAACACAGGAAGCAGCGACAGTACCGTGGATACACTGGTCACGCTCGTCTTCGTCCATGCCACCCTGGCGTGGGTTCCCGTCCGCAAGTACTTGCACGCCTGACATGGTGAGATCGTTGGTTCGTTCGTTGGCGTGGAGCTGAAGTTTATCGAATGCGCCATTTTTCGCGTCGTTTCACATTGCAACTATAGTTTATAAGACACATTTTCATATAATGCTTACACAATATATCGATTTTGCAGGTATTTCGAACTTGCTTGCGCTTGCTCAAATCGTCAAGCCAACTTGCGGATTTGCGGACGTGACAAGTGCGCGTGATGGCAGGAGCTGCGTGCTCGATCCACGCCGAGTCGGATGCGTCCATGACACCGTTGTCACCACCACGACCGCCGTTGTCACCGAGTGCGACACTTGAGCAAAAGAAGCGCGAGCTCGAGCGGCTACTGCAGCTCAAGCACGAGTGGACACTGAAGCAACAGCGCACGCTTGAAGAGAAGCGCGAGCTCGAGAAGCTGCTCGGGCTCGACGAGCACGGAGCACCGATGTTGACGAGCTGCACCGAGGCAGAAGCTGCTGTGCCGCAGCAACCAGAGACGGTTGCTGCTGATAGCACGGTGTACGTTGCTCTGTGTCGATGTGATACTGGGTGGATGGCATCGACACACACTATCAATGCGCCGCCTGGCTAACGTAGTCGTTCGATTAGCAACAGTCCACCGCTTGCACTAACGCGACGCGATGAGCTCCTGCAGCTACAACAGCAAGCTGCCGCCGTACAGAAAGTACGTGTGCATGTGCTGCCGCAAACGCACTGAGTCCATCTTAGAAACCGTAGCATCCAGCTTGCTTACACGTACATGGAATGTCGTTAACGGTCGCAACACAGAAACACCATGAGACAGCAGTCGCACTCACACAGCGACTCGAGCAGCTCAATTCAAACACAAACGCAACAGCTGGTGCTGCTGCTCATGCGCCAGCGCCAGCGACCTCGTCGTTCGTACTGCGCGCAAAGCGCAAGCGCGACGACAGCGACACAACATCCACCACAGCTACAGCAGTAGACACAGTATCAAGCAGTGGTGACGCACCACGCAGCAACAAACTGCTCAAGCGAGCAGCAATCAGCGCACCCGTCGTCCCAGTGCCCGTGCAACGCCACGAATGTACGACATGCGTTTTGCAGTCGCTACATGTAGACGACTGCTTTCCTTATGCTCTCTCTCTCTCTCTCTCTCTCAGTTGCGCGCGCACCCGCGACGCTCACGCGTTCAGCGACGTGGGAACGCGCGGCGCTTTTTCGCATCACGACGCGGCACGTGTTGCAGACGTACGAGGTGCGCGTGCTGTGGAGAATGCATCGCGGTTGCATCCACACAACGCACACGTGGCACAAATTGACAGTGTTATGGATATCGACTGCTATCTATTATCACAGCGGATCGCACCGCAACAGTTGGTGCAGCAGTACAGCGCCTACACTGGCGCTGCGCCAACGTCGCTCGCCGTCACTACGGGCGCTGGATCGACAGCGACGACGCCATCGAATGCAACTGCTGCTGCGGTGCGATGGTGTCCAGGCGCGCAAGTGCTTGCAGTTCCGACGTTCCGTGCAAGCGACAGCGGTGCGTTCCTATTGGTCTGCCGATCGGTGGGTTGTCGCCGTTCCACTCGCATCGGACTCACGTGTCGTTGATCGATGCATTTAGAGCGCCTGCGGGCGTTCCTTGCAGTCGAGAAGCGCGTCGTCGCGCGTGTCTGTGCTTCTATACTACAAACATCCCCCAACAGCAATGCTATGCCGATCGCCCAGCGCATCCAAGACGCAGCGCTCGACGCAGCGTTCGCTCGCAATGTCGTTGATTCGGCGGATGCACACGCATCGTCGTCATCAACGCGTTCAATCTACACGGCGCTGGCGCAACTGATGCTGCGACGCTGCGTGGATGCACTGCCGCAGCCGCAGCGCAGGCGTATGCTGCGGTGCGACCGCCATGGCGAGTTTGCAGCGTCGTTCCAAGCAATGACGACGTGGCTCACCGCAGTTAGTGCATCGAGCAATAGCAGCAGCAATAACGACATGGACGACGCGTGTGGTGGAGTTCGTAGCACGCAGGCGACGACGCCCAAGATGTTGAAGCCATTTGACCTCACAAGCGACTCGGTGCTGCTGCAGTTGCGATCGACTGACGCTACATCCAGCAGCGCATCGATGATGCCACGCCACCGAAAGTCACTCGATCCGATGAAGTACGTTGTTGCTGTTACTTGCGTTCAAAGACGATCAATACAGACTGACATATGCTCTTGTTTGTTTAATTGCCATAGCATCTTGTGTCTGTACGAACTCAGTGGCGTGTGCAACGATGAGAACTGTCGCTTTTTGCACCAAAAGGACTTTGAGACCAGCGCTGCTGCTGCTGTTGCTGCTGCGAGCGATGCTGCAACGCGCAGGAGGGAAAGTGAGCGCACCGATTACGACGTAGCACATGGCGCCGTCGAGCTCTTAACGTGTGCGCAGAGTGCGTTGTTGCACGACTTTGCGCACTTGCGCACGAAAGTGCTGCTAACGTGGCCAGTGATCACGGGTTTGCGCGCTGCTGATGCTGTTACTGCTGTGGCTGAGGCTGAGGCTGAGGTTGAGGTGCGTCGTGCAACAGGAGGATGCAGTGGCGCTTGGATTGATCTCACTTAACGACTCTCTCTCACACACACACACTTTATCTTAACCTGGATTAATTATGCTACCAGTCGCCGCCAGCAGTAAGTGTTTCAGCACCAGCACCACCGACGAACGAGTTGGGAGACGAACGATCGCACACACCAACTGAAATGACACTAGCTGACAGCAGTGACAACAGTAGCGTCGATGTGGACGATGTGGACTTTCTTGCGCTAGAACCAATGGACGACGACGTTGAAGTGGCGCTTGCAGCATCACCATCGACGATCAGCAATAGCAACAGCAACAGTGTCGATCGACTGCGCTACTGTGTATCTGATGCACCCACAACGACGCAGCATACGACGATTGCGTCGCTTGAAGCAGCTGTCGCACACGAACCAACGAACACGAACGCGTGGCTGTTGCTTGCGATCCATCAACTCGACTTTGAAGTGAAGCTCAGGTTTGTTCGTTTGGTCTCTCTCTCTCAATCTATCTTTCTCTCTCTCTCTCTTTCTCTCTCTCTGACCGATACTTACTGATGATGACGTTGCCATTCGTAGCGATGACGCAACGCGTGTCTCCAACGACGCGTGGCTACGAGAGCAGCTCACTGGCATCTACCGCTGCGTCCATTTGTCCACGACACAATCGCTGCTCGACGCACACAAGCTCCAGCAGAGCCTCCATACGCTCGCACGAGCGCTTGAAGTCGAAGCGAACGCATCGTGTGAAGCACTGTGGCTGCTGTATCTCCACTTGAGCAGCTTGTTACCGACGCGCGATCGCACAAACGAAGCTGAAGTCGCTGAGCACGCGATCCAGTTTATTCCGAGTTCGCATCGTTTGTGGGTCCACTACATCGCAGTCAGCCAAGTAGAATCCATTGACGTCTGTGAGACGTTCCACAGTCGCGTGTTGCGCCACTTGCTCGAGCCCGAGACGTTCCAGAGCCATGGAGCGACATCTCCAGTTGCAGGCGCGCGTTTGAACCTGTCGCAAGTGCTGCTTGCGATCGTCTTGCATTTGTGTATTCAGCTCCAGCGCGCTGGTCGCGTGCATCGGTGCGTTGAGCTCTTGACGGCGCTGTTACAGCTCACGTCGACGCCAACGACGACGGCCGACGCTGCGATTGATGCATCGAACAGCGTCGACTGGTGCGACGGTGTACGCGCACAGCTCGACAGTCGCGACGCATCGACGCTCGCGCTCGTGCTGGCGCACGTGCTGCTGTTTCGTGACGTCCCTCGTCACATCCACACGTGGCTGCGCGCCTCTGGCGACGCCTCGCAACAGATTAGTGTCGCTGCGTTTGCACTCACGATCGAGCAGGTAAGCGAGCGTAATGATAGCTGTATTGCGCAGCACACACAGGTGCAGATCGACGACGTCCACGCAGCATTGACTGCGTACATGACGATCGACCGGCGCGACGCTGCGTCGAGCGACATTGTTGACGTTGCGATGATGAACCGCTTGGTGCTGATTGCGTACTTGGACGCACGCGGCGATGATGCAACGCAGTCGCAGCATCCGATCGAAACGTTTGTGTATGCGCACCAGCGGGAATTGTGGCAGCTCCCGCGTGCGTGCTTCACGGCCGCGATGCTGTTGACGCCAAGCGATCCATTGGCTGCACAGGCGCTACTACACGGTCTGCTGCTCGAAGCGCCAGCTGCGACGTTCCCAGAAGCGCTGCACTATTATCTGTGTGCGATGCGCGTGCCAGCATTCGCGACTGCAGCTGCCACAGCACCATCGCAAGGCGGCGCGATCGCATTTCTCGTGCGCTTGAGCGCTCCAATGCCGACAGTCGATGCAACGGAAGTCGAGCACGCTGTGCGCAGCATTTCGAACGAATTGAACCCGTTTGCAAAGACAAAAGCGCTCAAACGGCTGCTGTTTCAGCTGCTGTCGACGTGGATCGACGACCTCGCTGCTGCGAGTCGCGATGTGACAGCCATAACGACTGTGTTGGACGGAACAGTCAACATGTTTATAGCGCTCGATCTCTGTGCGCTCGTGCGCGAATTGATCGATCCAGTGACGGCAATTGAAGCATTGGAGCTCGTCTTGCAATCGTCCAAGCTCTCATTTGTGAGCGCAGACGCGCGGCAGCGTGCGTGGTCGATGCGGTTCGTACTCCACATGGACGCGAGCATCACACAAGCTGCTGGATCGGCACGGTTATCGCTCGTGCAGCTCTATCGCCGATACATGGAACGCATGAGCGTCTCGACCGAGTTACTCGCACAGGCGACGCGACGCATCGCTGCGACTTGCGCAGGCGGCAACAGTAGCGACAACATCCAGCCAGCGATCCTCGCGTGTCTGTATCCGCTGCACGACCCGTGGCTGCTCCTCGACGACAACGCCGACGTGTTTGAGCTCTGCAGTAGCGCACTGCCAGCGTTTGAGCGACCAGCGTTCTTTGCACAAAGTTGTGCTGCGCTGTCGCACTCGCCGCGCTTTTGTCTCGCGTACGCTGGTGCGTCGTCCTGGCGCATGGCGCTTTCGACTGATGTGTGTATACGGAACTGACACCCACCGTCTGATCTCTCTCTCTGTCTCTCGCTCTCTCTCTTGCTTTCTCTCTCTGTTTGTATGGATCACTAGCGATCGCGACGCAGCACTGGGAGTGGCGCAAGATCCGACTGGCGCTACAGCACTGCCTCCACGACGCAAGCAGCCACGACACGGCGCTGCGTGCACTCGTTGCGCTTGAGTTGCAGCTTGAGAACGTCAAAGGCGCTGCGAAGCACTTGGAGACCGCGCTCGAGACCGACGCGCTGTCGATCGAAGCGTGGACGCTCGTGCTGGGCCTCGAGATTTTGTTTGGGCAACTCGAGGAGGGCGACGACAACTCCAACGATACAGCAGCTGCTTGTGAGCGCTCGAATGAACTCGTTGCTGCAATCACGAAGCGCAAACTTGCGGTGCACGTCAATTTATTTAATGACTATGAGCTCCTGGCGCGTGGCGACCGCAGTGCAAGCGACGCAGATGCGTTCACGTTAATGCCGTCGGCAAACGCGACGCTCGGCGACTTTCACGGCCGCGACCTCCATTGCGTCCCAAATGCGGTGCTGTTGCTCGATCACCTCACGACGCTCAATCTGCGCAGCAATGCGCTCGTTGCGTTGCCGTCTGCGATCGGTCGACTCGTGCACTTGCAAGTGCTCGACGTGTCGCAGAATGCGCTCGTCGCGCTGCCTGCGACGGTCGCACAGCTGACGGCCTTGCGCGTGTTGAACGTCGCGCACAACAACGTGAGCACGGTGCCGAGTGTGCTCTGGGTCCATTTGTCGGCGCTTGAAGAGCTCGATCTGAGTGCGAACTTGCTCGCCCATCTACCCGCCCCGCCACTTGCGCGCCTGCGTGCGTTGCGCGTACTGCGCATTCACGACAACGTGCTCTCGAGTGAGAACGTCGCACAGCTCCAGACGCTGCTTGGCACAAAGTGCGCTGTCGACGACACTGTTGAAAGCGCCATGAAGCCGACTTGCGATGCGTCAAGTGTGAGCGAACGCGAAGCAGAAGCAGAAGCAGAAGCAGAAGCAGAAGCAGAAGCAGAAGCAGAAGCAGCACGTGCGATCGTCGATGCTCCAACGCCTGCGCATACTGAGGAACGCAACGTCGCTACTGTAGGACCGGCGACAGTCGACGGTAGTAGTACATTGAACGAGAGCGCAAGCGAACCAGAAGCACAAGTGTTGCGTGTCGTAGACGCTGCAGCAGACGCGTCCGAATCGATCGACGACGACGGCAGCATCAACAATACAGTTGAGTCACCGCACGTGTTGCACGACACGCATAGCGACAATAACAATGCGGACGTCGCTGTCATTGCTGTCGACATGCCGACGTTGACAGAGTTGGACGACGCGCAGACAGCGACGAACGAGGACGGTGAAGCTACACGCAGCGAGGCGATGGGCAACGACGACGACGAGCGCAACGACGAGCGCATGGACGAAGAGGAAGAGGATGCTGATGCTGATGATGGAAGCTTTGCTGCGAATGCAGACGACGAAATGGACGACAACGACATGGAATACGGTCAAGGGATCACGTTGGAGGAGGAGGACGACGACGACAGCGACGTTGCAATGCCGATCGATTTAGAACGAATCGAAAGCATCGCACAGACGGAGGATGTTGCGGTTGCAGCAGCAGGAGCAACAACCTCTGCAGCTCTGAGCAACGATGATGACGTTGACGGGAACGATGAATCGCGGATCCGTCTGGATTGCAACAACAGCGACGCTGCAGCAGATCTACCGGCAGAGTTTGCCGCAGTTGGCGACAACGTCATCGTCGTGACGACGTCCGCAGCGCTGCCGGTCGACGATGCGCTTGCGCTTACGACACAAGTAGCAGCAAGTACACTCGACGACGTCACACATGAGCTTGAGCCGTTTATGCGCGAGCACAGGATGACGCGTATGCAAGTAAAGGAGCGCAACCCAGTGCTCTGGCGCGCGTTTGTGCGGCATCGTCTCGCGCTGCACTCGACGCTCGGCACGTGCGACATGTGTGGCGCTGCGAACACTGGGTGGAACCAGCGCTTCAATGCACTCGTGATGTGTCCATCGTGTCATCGCGATGCGGTCGAGTTTGTGATCGCACAAGCAGCGATGACGACGGCAGCACGTGCGTCTGACAATGTCGAAGCGCTTGCAGCCGAGTCGAAGGAAGATCGCGACAGTGAGTAGCACAAAAGTGATTATGATTAGTTGAAATGAATGTACAAGACTATTGCGTCGTTGTTTGTGTCCATGAATACACACCAGTGTGTAGTCTACATAACTTTGCGATGCATGCCGCGCGCGAGTTCATGACGGTACCACTCGCCGTTCATGATGTTCTGCTCTCGACACGGCACGAGTCCCACGAATGTTTCTCGATTACTCATACACGCTGTGTCGGAGTCAGCGACATTAGGGTCGTCGCGGACTGGCGCCGTGTCTTGACGGTAGTGTTGCGTGCACTGAAAGTACCCGTCGTGGCGAAGCGGCACGCCTGTTGCACTGCGAGCGCTTGGTGTCTCGCCGTTGCTACCTATTGTTGCCGTTGGTGATGCGAGTGTCGGTGCCTCGTCCTTGTTGTCGTCCATGTCGTTCACACCTGATGACGACGGAGATGCGCGATTGCCGTTGATACCAACGTACTCGAGCGCAGGCAAGTGCGTCGCGAGCCACTGCTCGACACCAGGAGCCAAGCAGTTGCCGTCGAGTCCGAGGCGCTCGAGCTTCGTGAGTGCCGCAAACGCTGGTGGCAGCGCTGGACCGAGTACGTTGTAGTCCAGATCGAGCTCGACGAGGTTGCGCAGCCGCCGGATCTCGGGCGGGATCTCGCGGATCTGGTTGCGACTTAGTCCGAGGCGGTTGAGTAGACGAAGCTTCGTGACTACGATTGGAAAGGCCGTGAGCTGGTTGTCATCGAGACGGAGGTCCCGCAGCTGGAACGGCAGTGTGGTAGACGTCGCTGGGATCGCTCGGAACTGGTTCCGCTCGAGGTATAGCGCTTCGAGGCTCGTCATGCGACCGATAGCATCGGGCAGCGACGACAGTGCGTTCCCGCCGAGTCCGAGTACGCGGAGCGAGGTAAACAGCGCGAGCTCACTTGGCAGCGCTGCGATGCGGTGGTTCGTGAGCCAGAGCTCAACGAGGTGACGCTGTCCCATTTGCTCATGCGCGACGACCTGGCGCGGAAAGAGCTGGAGGTGCACGGCACCTGTAGTCGACAGAGCAACATTGCCGCCGATCGACGTGCTGAGATCGAGCTTGCGGGTTGTGCGCACTGCTGTCGCGAGTCGCGACGCAATGAGCGCATGTGCCGGATCATGGCTTTCAACCGGCTTCTTCACTGCGTTACTCTTGACAGCAGCAGCAGGTGCAGCAGCGCGACCACTGGGCGACTGCTTTGCTGTCAGCAACGACTTCGCCGTCGATTGAGCTTTCGTTGTTCGTGTCGTTGCTGCCACCGTTCCTTTCAAAGGCGACACTGTCTGTTGTTTTGTAGTAGTAGCAGGAGAAGCAGTAGCGTCAACGATGTACGGTTTGCGACCATGCGCAGTGGCAGCGAGGAGATCGCTCGGTGGTCTGTCGGACATCGTGGCGCCTTTGATTATGTGTTGTCGATGTACGGACCGAATGATAAGACCAATCGTTTTGCATGCAAAGTCAACACAACGAGACGAAAGGACGTCAATGCCAACTTTGTCGACGAATGTACCATCAACACAGCTGTCGCTTTCTGACCAACATACACATAACTCTCCCTCGTCGACTTCAAACTCGCTGTCTACATAGTCGTCATAGTCGTCATAGTCGTCGTCCCAGTCGAGCGACTCGAGCAGCCGAAACAGTGACACGAAGCCGCCGCGACCACGACCACCGCCACTACGGCGCTTGTTGCTGCGTCG
>JAADXH010001590.1:0-10287 GCA_023337595.1 Globisporangium camurandrum | reverse complement strand
TACCGCGCCGTCCCATTCTTTTCATACTCTGTCAAAAATGATATTCTGAACGTGTGATGTTTTGGTAGCGATCCATCAGCTCACATTTGGGTGCTGATAAAGCTCTGTTTTGCGCATCGTTTGAATGCAACGAAAGTTTTCTAACCTAATTTTTGGCCATTTCATTCAAAAAAATCAAGTGTCCGTATAATTATAAGGCGCACTGTATATATCGAAGCGAACCCTGTATTGTTTTGCCTCTTGAGTTTACAAGAATCAATATAGAGTAACTAAAATATCAACATATAATCCCAATAGCGCACTCTATGCGACAACGCAATCAAAGCAACCAAATGACAGTATATATTGTGAGTCACTGCAATATGTGTGCATGCTCACATCAACAGCCTTTAAAGTTAGACGTGTTTGATGCATAACGTGCAGCATGTCGCATATTTATACAGGTATCATCATATGCGTGTTCGGCCGATAGCGGTTTTGCGTGCTCTATTTGAGCTTAGATATAATCCTTAACATCCAAGTACTGTACCAGCTGTAAAAAGCTTTCTGATTCAGTCTGACTCACTAGCTTCTGCAGACATTCTTCGATGTAAGTTAACCCATCACCACGTCTGTTCATATGCACATTTGCAACATGCCTAACACTGTATTTCACCAGGCTTTGTCTCGACTTACAATGTGATGGCAATCAACGACGTGGGTATAAACAACGTGAAAACAAGTAATACAATCATAACGTTGAAGTTAGATATCGAATGTTCGATGAGATTGTGGTTTCAGTGTGTATGCCTTTCTAAACTTACAAAACAATTGATAATGAGAGTTTAACGTATCGATAGCTCCAACTTACAATTCACGATTTACCCTTTCAACTATAGTATTCATTGCACTCTGTAAGCTCGCTGTGTTATGTATATTTAGTTTGACTACCCACGCCTCGACGACTTCAGCACACTGCTGAATCGCTCATGCTCACGTCACAAACACACTATAGCCACATTCATTTCGCGAGCAAAGCACCAGCATGGATTTACAAAGTCGATTTCGTATTACTAAAGCCAAACAAGAGCACATACACGCAATTGAATGGTCCAACAAACAGTGCTAAGTACGTTTACTTGACTTTGCATTCAAATGAGGACATTTTGATTTAACCACGAATAGTAGATTAACATGTGAACGAAGTAGTTTGTGATATATGAGCATGACATATATATATTTGCCATACTTCTTCGTTCTATTACGCACGACCCGAAAAGAATACAATAAATGCTTGTCTTATCTAAAGCGCACTTGTGCATCCTTAGGACTCCACCAAAATGTCACGTGTTGGAGAATAAGACCATACATTTATTCCCGATTTCCACAAATCATTAAAACATCCAGGACCCGATATAATTTGCGGCACTTCACGTACACATGAGTTAACCAAAGCGAAAGCATACAATGCCACCATCCGTCACAATTCTATGGCATGCAGCGTCTCTTTTGTTAGCTCACTACCACGATCGCCAGAACCACCAGTTAGACACCCGATGGCACTGCCATACTGCCTATTACCTGCGAAGCAGAGCACTTTGCAGAGGTGAGACGGATGCTCTCGCGCGATGCGTTAGCTGATATCGCTCGCAATTATCAACGTTCAACATTCCGGGTTACAGTGTAGTATAACCGAGCGTTAGTTCGCGCTCGTACCGGCGCCAAGCGTGTTCGCAGCGATAGTGGCAACTATTGCATCATGAGACGACAAAGTCAAGAATACAGCACGACGGAAATGCTCGCTTGGTTAAGGTTTTAGGTCAAGATATTTTTACCGTTGTTCACATAGCTCAGATTTGTGCTAAGCATTTTAAATTAATGGTTTACCTAATATGACACAAGAAAATACAATAAAAATTCAATGGTAAAATTTATCTGCGTAAAAATACAAAACTTCGTTTGAAACGCTAGAGCTTCGCCTATGAGATATCACCTGCTTTGATACACTATATTGAGGTGACATTACCACGTTTCAGTGAGAATGCGACAGTTTAAGTAAATCAGTGACAAATGATTTAATACATTCTGACGAAGTATATATTCCATCATACTTCTTATTCATCTATCGAGAACAAGTAGCTGACTAGATTTCCAATTAACGGTGCTGTCGATATAAAAACCATATAAATACCTTAGTGTACCGCAATTTCCCATACGACAATGCGATGAATACGACTACTATAACATTTGATCAAGTTTGAATCAATATATGTAGCACATAATAACGATTGCGTACTAGAACAGACCGTACTTGAGTACACGGCCTTATATAGTTCTAGTTCTGGGCATCCTATTGCGTGCCAATTACCTTGCCGCTGCCATTTTCTGTGTATGAGCGTTCAAAAATAGGAAATTGTTGATATTCCGTGATTTCGATGCACTCATTGGAATGGTGTACTAGTTTTAGTGTACCATATTATACGGAAAAAATCTTAAAATAGGAGTGTGCCTACAACTTAGCTGGTCCCGTCAAAATTTTATAATCGGAAACCAATTTTGAATATGAACGCATTCATTCATTGCGTCATACCTTCGACAACTACATTATTCATTGGTATATACTACCCAGATATTTATGTTGTTTTGAGTGATTAGAACATTACAAGTGCTACAGTCCTCGAATCCTAGGCAGGACACACTACGAATCGTCCATGTTGTTTCACGTTTTGTTCACACATTACATAACCTGCCATAGGTATTGTGATTTGGTGTGCACTTTTCCGCCATGAATTATTTACCACTTTTACATACACCACACCATGAGTGAAATGCACCACACCATTATTGATGTGCACCACACCATATATACGTGGAGTGCACCACACCAGTACTGATGAAATTTATCTTATTTTTGGTGGTTCACACTAAACACGAATGGATTGCATGTACACTCGCTCCAGTACACGTATTGATCACGTGATATCTACCTAATGGTCACGCATAGCAGGAGAAATTAATCGTTTACCACCGCCCGAGCTTGGACTACTAAGAGTAACGCACATTTTTGCGGATTTCGTCAGCTTTTGATCCTCTATTTGAAGTCAAATATGTGGCCAAAACATGGATGTCCGACTTAGCAGCCAACTGGATGTGTCTGCGTATTGTCCACGTATCTAAATATATCGTGGACTATACGTGGTCGTTCGACTTAGCGAATTTCAAATGTACGTAAGTAAATCAAGACGTATAGATGAATGAGCCGATATCTTCGACTTTGTCAGTTAGCTGCACGCGTTTCGCTTGATATTACTCCATCACAGACTCACTAACACACCAATATACTCACTAACTATCACACAAAACATTAACGCTCACTCACTCGCATTGTCACTCGTGTATATCACTCATTGGTTCCTACATACTCACAATACTATGTATCATTTTATAAGGTCGATCTGCACTATATTAGACACAAATACACTTCGCAACCTCTTAGTGTATGAATGATCAACTGGACCGTCACGCAACGATAGTACAATTATGACACGAGTTGAAAGATTCAGGAAATGCATTTCGAATATAAAAGTGAATCGATGTGTCAATTGCTGAACACGCATCTGTGGAATGCAACACATCTCGGATGGCAGTACGACGTAGACGCTCTAAGATGGTGTTGCGTCTACAACTGCAAATGTCTTGAGAATTGTAAATGCGCATTACAATACGGATTAAGTATTATCCAAGTATTGTCCAAGTACAGACCAGAAAATCTCCGTATTAACATGAAAAATACAGCACGCACCAAGTTAAGCTGCATACGTTGCATGGGAATCGCATCACGAGCACGCATACTGAGATCGCCAACGGCTCGGAAATTCAACAGGCGCTCGAAACCTCAGTCGGCCGCAGTCTACGTATCGACTATGTATTGCCCTCGAATCGTCCACGTATGAGTCCATGCGCGCACGAATCATCGAACGCAGAACACGCACACGCAAGCGCAGACGCACAGCAGCAACAGCAGACGCGCATTAATGACCAAGCACGCACAACATGCGCGCACGCTCGCTGATCGGACGAGAAGGCAGTCCGCAGTCCGCAGTCCGCATGCAAAGCTTAGAGCCACCTCAGCCCGTCGATGTGTGATAATATAAGTGGAGCGAGCAACCAAAGAAAATCGCTATACGTGTGACGCATGGCTGTGATTTATACGCCACCGAGCAACCCAACTCGTACGCACTCGTATGTACATGCGCACGCACATAGCAAAGTAGATGAGGCACGGATTCCATACAACGACACGCATACACACGCACACGCAGGTTGAATGCACGCTCACAAAACGCCGTATAGACGAACCAAGTATGCGCGAAGATCTGCATCGAAGTATGACTAGTGGGAGATTTTTGAGGATTGTGTCATCCAATACAAGCAAACACAATGAAAAGTACTAAATTACATTCATGTATTTTGCTTGCGTTTTTGAAATTCCATCTGTTGTCAAAACATGGTTTGGAAAGTGGACGATATGTGATCGCCGATACGTGGACGGTAGCAGGTACCTTAACATTTGTACTAAATATGATGGAATATATATTACATATATACCCAAAAGTAGTTCGTACTTCACTACATATATTTGATAATTGGAATTCGAATGCAATGGCGTGGTTGCTCCGACTGGGTCTGCAACATCGCGTCACAATACGTACACACGTGGTTTCTTGGAGTGCGTTGTCGATACTGTAATTCCGAAATTTCCGTTAGCATGTCTATTGATTGCAATGTTACAGGAGCGGCAAAGAACAACTTAAATACAACTATCATTGGTGTACACAAGAAAGTTATCAATGGCAACGATGCAAAAATCGACACGACACACGCCATCAACATACGCTTCAGTATGACTTCGACTCACAGGCGGCGCACTGTATTTGTTGTCATGCAAAATTGATCACACCTACCACACGCACACACACAGTTTCTCCAGGATCAACGCTGTCAAAGTCGTTGATCGTTGTTCTTGGCATCGACACTAATGCCAATCATAGTTCAGGTTGTTTTGTTCGGCATCCGTTGACGTGTCGTTCTGAACTCTTGGACGCTTCATCGGCCGCACTTGAGCACATTGCGCTCGAGCTGCTTACAGCGGTCGGTCGACACGTGTCGAACACACGACGCCCTTGTCGGTCATGACCGCCATTGTCTCGGCACGAAAGCACTCGCCATCGACAGATTTTATCCGATATTGAACTGCAATATCCGATACAAAGCACAACCATGCGATTAGTCAAACATCCTAATTTGGCAAATCGTCCCAACAAACTCTCTTGCACAAGCAAAAATAAAGCAGCCTACACGCGTATCAAAACGTACATTTGCGCGATTCATTCAGCGCCGTAAACTTTTGAAAGACGCTGCGCACATCGGCCACATCCTCCTGTTGCATCAAGTCGTGACAACCACACATCGTAATTGATTGACAACGTTAGTAACCCACGTCGGAAGACAAAACCACACAAACACATCCCGACAATAATATAAACACATTCACGTACCGGATGCACGAGGTCGAGGAAGCTCGTCTGACCGGCAACGATCTGGTGGTTCTGGAAGCCGAGCACACGCGCATACGCTGCAGACGAGTACATGAAGATCGCGTCTTGGCTCACGAGCGCAATGAGGTCGAGGCACGACTCACAGATCTGCTGGTAGATCTGCAGCTGCGTGACTTCGTGCTTGAGCGACTCGACAAACTCTTTCTTGCGCAGTCGCGACTTGCGCGAGTGGTCGCGGTTGCGCTCTCGGCTCTTCTCTTCTTTCAGCATCGCCTGCTGCTCGTCTTCGTTCAGGTCGTCTGAACAACCGCAAATTGCAGCACACAACATGATGCAAGCAAGCGAGCAAGTGTTAGCAAAATAAACAACCTGGAAATGCGCAACATTGCAGACAAGAACTGCACCACAACACAACAAACACGACAAATTACAAGCGAGACAACAAGACAACAAGACAACAAAACAAAAACACGACAAACAATTGGCAAATACAAGAACACAAAACAAAACCACAACAAAACCACAAGTGCAAAACACAAGCAATAAACAGCAACACTAAAACACAAGCAATAAACAGCAAAAACAAAACAAAACAAGACCAAACAATCGAAAACGTACTGAACCCATGGCTGTTGTTGCGCTTGATCATCTCCGAAAGCATCTCGGGCGAGAGCGTCTGGGACCCGAGTGGTTCGTGCAACATCCCCACGCGCGGTGCAAACTTGTCGAGCGCCATCATGTTGGGTTTGTGCATCGGGATCCCACCATTGTCATTGCCATTGCCGCCAACACCATTCGTGAAGCCAGAACTCGGGTCGTACATGCGGTTCATGTCGTTGAACGCCAGTTCGCTTGCACGGTCGTAGATTGGTGATGCTGCAGGTGCAACGCCTGGCGGCGCAGCGCTGACAAACATCGCAGACGAGTTCACGCCCGATCCAATGCCAGCAGGCAGCGTCATAGACGTTGCGCCGCCAGGCACGTCAAGCTCACTGCTCGCGCGGCGGTACAGGTTCTCAAAGTAGTCCGTGTTCGCTTGGATCTTCGCCATGTCGGGTGCTGGCTGGAGACTGAATGCGTTCCCGGCTGGTGGCGGCGCGAGGTGCGTCATCGGTGTGGATGGTGACATCTCTTCGCCTGGGCCTTCGAGCTTGATGCCCATGAGCGCAGCGTACTCTTCGACCGACGATGGGAACGCACCATTGCCCCCTGGCTGCTGCTGCGACGGAAGCACGCCAGGCGCGAGCCCGGGGATCATCGCTGTGCCGAACGTCGTCGCGTACCCGCCGCCTTGCTGCGTGCCGATCACGAGGCCGCCCATGCCAAGCTGTGCTTGCGCATGCGCCTGTGCGTGTGCCTGCACGTGGTGCGCGTGGTGGCCACTGGCGCTCGTGCCATTGAACTGCAGGAGGTCGTTGCCGTCGTGCATCATCTCGACGTCGGATTCGACGGGCGCGTTGAAGTCCATACTCGCCATACTATGCGTCGAGTGTTTGTGTTATGTATATGTGCGTGACAGGCGTCAGCGGAGGTCTGTGTGTTTGGGTGGACGTGCAGCGTGGTGGGTGACGACGCGCGACGAGTGCTCACACGAGTGCGTGTCGACGGGAACGAGGAAATGAGGAAATGAGGAAATGAGACGCGCACGCGTACAAGTATGTGTACGTGGCGCTAGTCGCAAGGGAGAAAATGCAGGCACACGTCGACGATAGTGATCGATCGATGCTGGCGGTGTCGTTGTCGTCGTCGTCGTCGTGGAAAAAGAGCTTGCCACTTGTTTGTTGGTGGGAACGCTTTTTGCTTTTGGCCGTCTTTTGTTTTGCGGTCAAGCGGTCAAGAGAGAGCGTGAGTTGCGATTTTCGATCTTTTTCTTTGTTTTTATATTTTGCTGTGTTTTGTGTTGTCGACAACGATGTCGACACTTGGTGTTTGTAGCGACTGCATTACATACTTGGTACATGTATGTAATGTATGTAGCAGATCGTTCTCAGCAACTTACTCGCTTTTGCCTTGCTTCACACACAAGTCAATTTTTAGCTGGATTTCGCTGTGTCGAGCACGAAGAATCGCAAGGTCGTCTCTGTTCACATGTGGCTGTCATACAAGTGGCTGCGTCCTAGTGCATTCTGCATTCTGCATTCTGCATTCTACATGACCTGCTGCAGTTGTCATCAATTTGTCACAAAATTACTGCGTTGGAAACTAGGAGCTACTTGATCGATCAATGTGACAGCATCGCGACGATACGGCCACCCAAGCACGAATTTACGCGACGGACAATTGGTTGGCTGGCGCGCGACGTCAGCAAGACGTAGTACGATTGGAGCCATGAGGAAGGTGTGGTTGTCCTGTGTCTGTAGCAGCATTGAGTTCATGCAGATGGTTGCTACGAGATACTAGACGCAAATGAGTCATCTGATTTTCATTTGAAGGCGCACCAGGTCGTGGATACACAACATTGACACAGCGCATCTGGTTGTCGATTCTTGACGTTGTCGATGCGGTCGCAGCGAATTGCAGTTCAGATCCTTCGTGATGTCTTGTGTACTAGAGTACTGTTACGCGTACATGCGCTCCATTGACTTACACCAAGCTTGTTCGATGGACACACAAGCAGTTCTGCGATCATCGCATGCCAAATTGCGATGCCGAGTCGTGATACCATCGCGTTGGCATGTCCTGTACCCACCACGCTTCTACCTAAAAATGAAAACTGCATGTGTACCTCGCGCTTGCGCGGACGGCATTGACAGGCATAAGACGCCAAGGACTGCAACACCATCGATGTATTTTTACCTCCAATGCCGCAAAACATGCAAAGCCCCTCGTTTGACGCACCTTATGCGTCCGAGCGCCATTTGTGCATTCTTGCGCGCACGGCACATTTATACGCGCGTTGATACCAAACTTTGCAGCGTCATTGGCTCGAGCGACACGCGCGAACCAGCAGCGTACACGACACTTTCAATCCACAAGCACCTACTGATCTGACACGCCATCGCAATTGACATTTGCAAGTGCACAGCCATGAGCGACGATCTTGCGATTGGCGACAACACGACCTCATGTGCTAGCGGAACAACTCCGGATGTCTACACACGACTGTACGACAAGCGGTCATACACGGGCGTGTACCGCAAGCGCTTTGAGCTCGAGTGCCACGACCTGAGCGAGTGCGTCGTGCATGACCTCTCCAACACGATGCGTACGAACCTCAAGTACGACGTCGATCCGCGCACGAAACGCAGCTCGTACGTCATGTATCGCTTTTTTCCTGTCGTCCGACGGCGTAGAGCGTGCGCGTGCATAGCGACCATGCAAACTGACGTGCCGTTGCCGCTTCTTGACCGTTGTTGCTGTGGAAACTTGTGGTGAACAGGTCGCCTCGACTGAACATCTCCGTGACGCCCGAGCAAGTGGCATTCGCAGCGGTACGTCCATACAGTAACGCAACAATCGCGTGGCGGTGTCATGACCACGACAGGTTCTGTGGGACAACGCTGACACTAACGGACTGCATTGTAACGAAACACAGCCGTTGACACCGAGCGAGCACGCACCAGCGCTGAGTCCAATGAAGCTCCAAGGTGACCCCAACGACCCACATACGCTGCTGAAAGCCGTGTTCCACTACTACTGCCGCTTTGGCCGCACCGGCGCGAAAGGAGCTGGCGAGAAGACACTTGGTACGCCCGCTTGTGCATATTTGGCTTAGCGACAACGCAGTGTATCTGACACGCACCTGACTCTTGTATGCGACTCAACAACTTGCGGTCCAAACACACACACAAACAGACAATGCAAACTTCTCCAAGCTCTGCCGCGAGAGCCCTGGGCTGCTCGATGCGACGTTTGTTAGCACGGACGTTGATTTGATCTTCATCAAGACGAAGAAGAAAGGTGAGCGCCGCATCAACTACGCGCGCTTCCTGGACGCACTCGGCATGATTGCGATCCAAAAGTACAGCGACCTGGTGCGTCTACTTGTGCCTACTATCTGTCGGCGATTCCCTGCATGACCCAAGCACCAAGTCCGTAGCAGTAACTGACGTCTCTGTTGTTACTTCCACCCTCCAACAACCACTAGCCGCTCGAAGCGTCGGTGCCCAAGCTCCTGGAAGTCCACTTTGCCAAGCTACCGTGCATGCTCGAGTTTACGAACGGCCGCACCGTGCAGGCGATCTGGCAGAAGCGTGCAGAGCGAGACGACGCCGCGGACGATCCAGAGCAGCTACCGCCACTGCCACCGCAGTCGCCGCTACCACCACCAATGCCAGCATCATGCGGGGTGAGTACGAGCACGACGAAGTCGAACGAACTGTTGTTTGAACGCACGAATAGCAGCAGCAGTCCCACGGACGACAGTGAACAGCAGCCAAAAGCAGAAGCAACGACGATCGACTCGTTGCTGACAAGCGACGTGGAAGTTGCTGCTGATTCTACAGACGCGCTGCCACTCAAGCACGACGCAGCATCATTGGCATCGCTGCAATAGAGAGCCGCAAGTTCAATCAGGAGCAAGTTCTATATGCTACGTGACGCACAAACACAAACGCATACGTATATTGTTCCTTGATTCTCTCCTTGTCATTTGTTTCAGACCAGCCGTTCACTCATTGTCTGTGTCACTGGCGCCTCCAACTCATGTTGCGGTGGCTCTATGGTAGCATTGCCGCAATGCAGCGATGCACTATCGCTGTGTGGACTGCTGTCACTGCGAGGTGCAGTCGTCGTGATCTCGATGTACGAC
>JAADXH010001589.1:0-10288 GCA_023337595.1 Globisporangium camurandrum | reverse complement strand
TCATCGTTCTCCGGTGTGAGTGGCTACGACGACGCAGCGAGTGACGACAGTGGCAGTAGCCGCGACGTCTGGGGCAACGCCGTGAGTGGGAGCTTCCGCAACAAACGCACGGCGAGCAACGTCTCGGTCGAGTTTTAAGGGTTTGGAGGTTGAGGATCGCCAAGGACGAAAGAAGCAGGAGGAGAGGTGTGTGTGTTGTGTTGAAATGCGTCTATAAAACAAGCAGTTGTTGTGCAGCTACAACGCAACTTGTTTCTGCAAAAAGCAAGCGGCAAAATTTGTTTTTGTATGCAAAATGTATTCGAGCGTAGGAATATAAACAAATTTCTGGCAAGCACGTGCACGCGTTGATAAACGCACCACAGGCGTACAGTATCATGAGTGTCGTCGTTGCGTTTGTGTGAGCGGATCACCATTGCTAAGTTCTCGTTGTACTGTAAGATCGTTCAGACCAAAATGTCGATTGCTCAAACAACTAACTGTAAATAAATAGAAGTTTGAGCTAATTTAGACAAAATGGAATATTAGTGAAGTATATAACGGGCGGTCGCAAATGAAACGCCGATTACTGAGAGTGAAGGGAATTTGACAAGATACTTTACCCGCGTTGCCACGTCGTCATTTACGTGCGTGTCTGCATCATCGTCCAAGCGTTTGCGTGTGCGTCTCCACACTTGTCGATCTTCCTGCTCCAGCACACCACCTCCACGCTACACCGGCAACAAGAACAAGAACAATGGACGCTTACCCTGATGCGCCGCCGCGGCCGCAAAACGTCGGGATCTTGGCCATGGAGGTGTACGTGCCGCATATGTTCGTCACGCAACGCGACCTCGAGCAGTACAACAACGTCCCAGCTGGCAAGTACACGATCGGTCTCGGGCAGGATGCGATGGCGTTCACTGGCGACCGCGAAGACGTCAACTCGATCGCCCTCACGTGTGTCGCGGGACTGTTGGACAAGTACGACATCGACCCGCGCGACATTGGCCGCTTGGAAGTCGGCACGGAGACGCTCGTCGACAAGAGCAAGTCGACCAAGACGGTGCTCATGCAGCTGTTTGCTGCGAGTGGGAACACGGACATTGAAGGCGCAACGACGCTGAATGCGTGCTACGGCGCAACGGCCGCCGTGCTGAATGCGATCGCCTGGGTCGAGAGCTCTGCGTGGGACGGCCGGTTCGCAATCGTCGTAGCAGCCGACATTGCAGTGTACGCCGACGGCCCTGCGCGCCCGACCGGCGGCTGCGGCGGCGTCGCAATGTTGATTGGTCCGGACGCGCCGCTTGCGATCGACAACCGCACGCGCGTCACGAGTGCGTCGCACGTGTGGGACTTTTACAAACCGGAGCTCGATCGCGAGTACGCGACTGTCGACGGCGTGTTGTCACAAAGTTGTTTCATCAACGCAATCGACGATTGTTATGTCCGCTTGTGCAACAAGACCGAACAATTCTTGCAAGCATCAACACCCACAATCGCACAAATTGCAACAACAAACAAGCAAAACAAGTTTGCAGTCGACGCAGTCGATTATTGCGTGTTTCACTCGCCGTACAACAAATTGGTGCAAAAATCATTTGCACGTCTCGTGTTTGTCGACCTGTGGCGCCAACACCACGGCCGTGATATTGCAAGTGACGCAACGGCCCCACCGACGCTGACCAAGTGGCTCGACAAGCCACTGCACGAGACGCTTGTCGATCGTGACCTCGACCTTGCGATGCGCGCGCTTGCGACCGACACGTACAAACGTAAAGTCGCGCCGAGTTGCACGGCGTCCAAGCGCATTGGGAATGCGTATTGCGGCTCCGTGTACTTGAACCTCGCGACGCTCGTGGATGCGAAAGCGTCGGATTTGAACAACACGCGCATCCTGCTGTTCTCGTACGGCTCGGGCAGCATTGCGTCGATGTTTACGCTCCGTGGCCGCGTGACAAGCGACACGACGCAGCGCTTCTCGCTCGCGCGCATGGCGTCGGTGCTGGCGTTGGATGCGCGACTTGATGCGCGCCAGCAAGTCAGCGCAGCAGAGTATGCAGTCTACATGGCACTCCGTGAGCGCGTGTACGGGCAGCAGCGCAATACGACACCGCAGCAGTCGCTCACGACGATCGCACCGGGTGCGTTCTACCTGGAAGCAGTCAACAGCAAGTACCACCGCACGTACAAACAGCAACAACCGCTTGCGACATCAGCAGCAGATGTGAATTGCAACCTGTCGGATGCGGTGCAATTGGTACCAGTTGGCGCATCCGACAACGCGACAAACGAGCAGTGGGATCGTGCACATGCAGTTGTCGTTGCTGGCGTGAGTGCGTTGTTGCCTGGAACGCATGCATCGTTACAAGCGACTAGCAAAAGCAGCCAACAACAGCAGCAACTCGAGCTCTTGCTCGCTGGCGCCAACTGCATCGAATCGCTTGCACCTGCTGCTGTCGACGCGATTCTGGCGCAAAACCTCGTCCCACGCGTCGCTGCGACGAAAGCGAACGTCAATGAACCAACGCGGCTTGTGGACGCTACTGACAGCGTCCAAGTGGCAGCACGTGCGCCAGCGATCGACCTCGTTGCTCAGTACAACATTGCGCCAGCAGTTGCGCATGCAATGGACGCGTCGACGCAACTGGCCGTCGCTGCAGGACTCGATGCGATGCGCGACGCGGGGCTCGTTGCAGCGCCGCACTGGCGCTTGGACGAACACGCAGCAGAAGCGACCGGTATCATCTACGCAACGTCGTTCCCAACGACACACGCTGCTGTTCGTGCAGCTGCTGTGGACGCGACGACGACGCCACTCGACCGCAAGCTGCTGTTCCAGCTGCTCGTGCTCGCGAACGCGCAGCTCGCACAAGTGACCGGTGCGCGTGGCCCAAACACGCAACTGAACGCCGCGTGCGCAGGGACGACGCAAGCGCTGAGCGTCGCGCACGATTGGCTCACGCTCGGCAAATGCACGCGCGTGGTTGTGATCGCAAGCGACGTCGCGAGCAACGACGTACTGTTGCCGTTCATTGCTGGCGGCTTTCGCGTCCTTGGCGCAGCGTCGACAGCTGCAACTGTCGAAGATGCGGCACGGCCGTTTGATGCCAACCGGAATGGCTTGGTGCTCAGCAGCGGCGCAGTTGGCATCGTGTTGGCAGCAGCAAGTGCGCGGCCAGTGCCTCAACTGCAGACAGCAGCAACGCCGCGCGTGCGGCTCTTGGCGACGCAGACGAGCAACTCGGCGTTCCATGGCGCGTCACTGAAGCCAGCGCACGTGGCACAGGAGCTTGTGCGGTTCTTGATGACGGTCGAGCGCTCGTTTGGCATCTCGCGTGCTGCGATTGCAGCGCATGGCGTGTACTACAGCCACGAGACGGGGACGAACGCGTCACCAACTGCGTCGTGTGCGTTTGCGGAAGTGACTGCGCTCCGTGCGGCGTTTAGTGCGACCGAGTTGACGCAGCTGCTCGTGACCAACACGAAAGGCGCAACGGGCCATGCGATGGGCGTTGCGTTTGAAGACGTCGCCGCAGTCGTCGGGTTGCAAACCGGCCGCGTGCCTCCAGTCGTGCATTTCGAACAGCACGACACGCACTTGGGCGAGCCGCCATTGCGTCTTGCGCTGCGTCAAGACGCGGGCAGCGACGATGGAGCGATCGCGTATCCGCACACGTACGCGCTGCGGTTTGCTGCGGGGTTTGGGTCCCAGTTGGCTTTTGCGCTGTTTGCGCTCGAACCATCATCGACGTAGTGCAGCGTAGCGTAGAGCGAGCGAGAGAGAAGAGTGACGCAATGCAAGCGGTAAGTCGTACAAACGAGTACTGTTGGCAGGCAATGCAGCCGTCGCGACGAAGCCCGCAGCAACAACAGCAACTTTGCACAAGATTAGAGGTGTGGTTGCATTCAGACATATTGCATACAAAACAAATTTTGCCTTTTGCTTTTTCTTAAATTGCGTTGTAGCAAAATCGCAGTTGTTGCAAAACTAACGAAAAACTGCTCACTGTATGTCGCTCGGAGCGACGTAGCGTAGACAACCGACGAGTACAGACAACGCCCACTTGTAGTACACATTGGGGACCGAGAAATGGGCAACATTTAGATAATTGAACATTCACATTTTGACATTATCATAATAAAAACTATATTGTATACATCTTCAATTTGTCACACCTTTTTAAGTTAATCGAACGTTCTCCAATCAAAAAATCATTGTAGTATAATCCCTTAGTGCAATGCAAAGAAAAAAAAGTCAGACATAAAAATACAACACGCAAGTCGCTCACCAGAGCTTTGCACGGCGAAATGTCTTCGTTTGTCTTCATTTCTCAACCCATTTTGAACCGTACTACGCCTATGTGTTAGGTGTTTTCTATCGGAAAGGGCCAATTGTGTGTTTATGTTCTTGTGTTGTACAAACGTGAGTAATCACAACTATACTTGGTTCTTGTATGGGCATTTCCGGCTATAAGCGGGCGTTGTCTGTAGTTGCTGTAACTAGACAGCACAGGTCGAGTAGGAAGAGTAGCAAACGAACGACGAGACGAGGACACTTGCGCCCCACGATATCCGTATGGGATAGAGGTAGGGAAAGCACATGCAAAGCACTTGACTACATCAACTGGCATGTCCTGAGCTATCGCTAGTGTTCTCTCTTTCCATCGTAACACACGCTAGTCAATCTGCCTCAATCAATTGCTAAACCTCTCAAACTTGATGTGGCTCAAGTCGACACCCAACACTACACTCTTCGACGCTCCTACCCGACTCGAGCAAGCCGGCGCTACTTGGAGTACCTGTCCTTGCGAAGCATCTCCACATCTACGACGCCCTGAGCTTGGATAGTCCGTCCATCGACACCAGCTCTGTGCATGACTGTGACGCCTCCGGCTAGCAATGAGTGCGACCCGAATCGACTGGGGTGATCGCCAATGTCGGATGCCCTAGGACGGATCGCAGCAGTATATGGACCGGCTGGTTTGCAGTCTTCCAGCGGGCCGTCTTCCTACAGGGCCGCCGAGTTGAATGTCGAAAAGCCCGAGTGAACATGCATGAGAATGCGTGCACTTGCAATGGGGCATAGCATATGACGATCCGAGCGCTCAAGAGAGTGCACAGTAGACGCCCCGGCTTGATTTGACTTCGATCGGCGCCATGTCGTGCAGACTGCATGAGCGTCCAAGGGTAATGTGGTCAGCAGCCCGAGCGTGTCAAATTACGATGTCGCTTGATTTGAGGGTAAAACATTAGTCCGGCCACTGCGACTATCTCAGATCGAAGTAGGAGGAAGAAAAGAGACAGACACAGAGCGCCCCAGAGAGAGAGGTCACCCCACCGCTCGAGGTTGTGCAAGTCAAACATGGCTTCCATGAGCTTGATCGACATAGGCGTCTTGTGTAGCCGTAGCGAGGCGTGACGAACAAATTCCTTCTGCAGCATGCTGATCTAAGGATTGTCGGACGGAAAGAATTATCTACTGACGCAAAGATATGTTGAACGCCGTGTAGAACGGCGGCGATGGTCGTTATTTAAACCCGGAGCGCGACGTGAGGCCTGATGTGAGCCAGTGGACGACAAACCGCTCGACAGTGCGGATTGCTGATATAGGATCGACACCGACTAAGAAGACGTTGGCGGCGGCTGTGTGGCACGACCTGCGCCAATACACAAACGCGGTGGTATATTTGGTGACAATGGAGGTCGCTCGCAGGTGGCTCGCTACAGCGTCGGGAAGATTGTGTGGTCGCCGGGTGTCACCTCCTGCAACCAGTATGTGTAAGAGACGCAAAAAGGCGAGGGTGAGCGGTTGGGCCAGAGAGGAGAGATGAGACGTCAGCTCGAACATTGTCGACACCGGGAATATGCGGTGATGAGAAGCACAGACGTTGTCCATACTCGAAATGTCCAAGCAGACAGAAAGTTCATGCGCAAATTTTTTCGATCTCATCCTTGGTTGCCATGTTACCGCGGACGTATTGTCGATGAGAAAGGGTATCTTAAGGTGGTCGCGCGGTGCTGTCCGGGACAAGCTATATTCCCTAGTGTACTCTGCAAAAGCAGCTGACAGAAACTCTCGGAAGTTGATGTCGAAGTGGTTGTCGTGTGTCGACTTGAACCCTGCAACCACCCTCAGCTCATATGGATAGTATGCATGCGTAAAGAAACGGCGATGGTGGGTGTCCAGAGCGCAACGTCAGTCGTCGGGCGCGTCCGTTTCAATAACATTGTCGAAAGCTATCAGCTCGTGGAAGAAGTGCAACGGAACATCTCTGAGATCGTCAAATTGCAAGATACGCCACCGTCACAGTAGGTTTATCCGCATGGTGACGTCACCGCCACTCGGTAGAGCCGAGGGTAGAGCTCGAACTGCGTTCATTAACGCTGTAGAAACGGACGTGCAGCACGGATGCACTTTGCGAGGTGGCGCAATGAGCCGACGAGCGACATGAGTTTTTACACTGCGACTGTCGGCGAATTGTTAACTCCGACAACGAGAGTACGAGCTTTCTCAGTCTTCACAGCCGGTATCGAAACAGTGTGATGGATCGTGTCGAGCAGCAGACCCAGAACTTTAAGAGCCCCAAGCCACCACGTGAACTTGTCTGCTTAAGGGCAGTGGCACCGAGAATGTCGGTCATGGCGAATCGTAGTGATTTCTCGACGTCGACGTTGTCGAGGGTGGAGTTTCTTTGTCCTATACGCAGACGTGGTCACCGACTCAGTGGCAGGCAAACGGGTTGGTTGAATAATTTATCGAGGAGGGAGTGTGATTTTGACTGATCGCACCGCCGAAGATCTCGAAACACCCTGTGGAACTAGTCCAGCCAAGCGGAGTAGCTAGCGAAATGGCAAGTGCGTTCACTTCTTCGATAGCGCCGGCTAACGTGAGAACGCAAAAGCTATGGATGCTCTCGTGAAGGAACTCCGACGATACGTCACCAGCCATCAATATCGCGATTTTCTGCGTCGACGATCTTGGAGTCGCGCTTGAGACGCATGACCACGCGTACAACGGACTGGCAATGCTCATTATCAGAAATTTCAATGTCGCGCTAGTCGGTGATGTCGTCGACATACACTTCTTCAGTGAACGAGAGATCGTGGATCGTTCGGCCAGTTTAGTGAGCGTCGCCACAGGCCTTGTCAACGTCCGAACGGACTGACTATTACCTCGGATCAGAGTGAAAGTAAATCCAAGTCGAGAAAAAGACAGTGATAGCTGTTACGCTTTTACGCAAAACCATGCGCAGCACATTCATTCGGTCTGTGGCTGACCCGTGGTCATTCGGTCGCGTCAACTGCAGAAACCTTTGATTAGTCCGGACGCGAACGCCCTCAGAGGCGATGTGCAACAACTGCGCTCGGTGCTTGTAGTCCAAGCAGACCTTGGGCGAGATGGCAGGTACAATGTTCCTTTTCGGTCTGTAGTCGTCCTTCGTGTGATGTCGCACAAGCTCGACAAACTTGGCCAGTTGTGTGTGCGTGTGTGTGTAAGAGCTTCGACAGGACGAATTTTAGTGGCAGGCTCAAAAGGAACGTCGTCTCGGATCAGAGTAGCAAGACACTGGAAAGTCATACGCTGGTAGGTCGAATCCAACTTGCACCAGTGCATGTTCAACTATGAGCGAATTCAGCTCTATCCAATTAGATTGACGCTCAGCTGCTGCAGCCGCGAATACTGAATACGACAGAGCTGACAGCGTATGTTGCACATCAACACAATGACCCAGCGGAGGTATTGACCGCAATGGGATTGTCAACCGTCGTGGGATTTTGCACTTTGCCCGTAATGGGACTTTTACCCGTCGTGGAATTTGTATTGCAACAAGTGCGTGTTTTGCATTGTCTGCGTGCATAAACAGTGCAAAAGATTTCGCCCCGCGCGGCAAGGTTCTAAGCTCGGGTCATTCGCGCAGTGATCCATTCGGTCGCGGCTCGTCTTCAGCTAATAACGGAGCATGGCGCTGTATAAGCTCGTTGTGTGACGCTCGTATGGCGCACAAGTGTTTCCTTGCAGGAGTGGTTCTCCTTTGAGTCGTAACTCGCCGGAGGCTCATTGACGACGCGGGCCGTCGTTAGCATGCTTCGCGCGGGTCGGCAGCTTCGCGGCGTGGTCCAACGCTTGTGATCGTTACATGCGGATGACGGTAATACATGCATAGTGGAAATTATGATGATGTTTATTTGCTTAAGGTATAACGAATCATGTTGATCGAATTTACACTCGCTAACCCAGTTCTGCACGACTTGATCGCAGGTAGGCCGCAACAGTAGATGTTAGGTTTGTAGTTGTTTTGCACCTATTTCAAAAGATGTGGATCCGCGTCGATGCAGTGACCTCGCGGACGAGTTGCGTGAGTCAATGTACGGTGCACCGACGAGAACACACACGCACGGCTGATGCCCGATGATGTTGCATTAAATGAGACGACGGATCTTTTCGGACCTTTGACTTGATCGTAGTGAGGCGTGTGAACCTTGGTCGTTGTCCCATGTCCCTTCCTGCATCGTCGGACGAGACGGTTGGTCGCGGGAATGCGTCGTGAGCAAAACCGATCATCTGGGTCTGTTGCTTGACCAGGAAAAGAGACCACTCGTGAAACTTGTAATTGAATTCGCGGAGCAACTCAGTGTAGAGAGCCCACCTCAATGGCGTACCACATTGCAGGGGCGCCATCGACCAACAAAGTCAGATGTTGACGTAGTAGAGTGTCAGCTTCAGGTGCTTTGGACTGACTGAGCAGTTGAATCGGTTGCTTTGCAAGAACGCACGCAGGCGAACGAGTAGAGATCGAACGTGTGGTCAGCAGTTAGCAGCGATGAATGATTCGAGGCCGGAGATGGCGTCGAGCAGGTCACGTATGTGGCGCATGTAGTTGCGGACATGGGCAGCGCCGTCGATGTGATAAAGTCGGCGCAGCAGTGCGAATGCAGCGTCGAGTCGCTCGCGCATCACCAGTTCTCTGAAGAGCGTGATTGATGCACCGCGGGATCTCAGACGACCCGATTATCGTACTTGCAGCACAGCAGTCGTCTTCGCGAATTTGAGCTTGTTGTCATCGCGTACTACGAGCAGGAAATACCCAGGAGATGCAGACTTACAATCGGCGGTTGAGAGGCTGCTGAAAGAGCGGACGGCAGCAAGCTGGTGGAGCTGGGTTGGAGGGTAGCCGCCCTTGGCACCGTGCGGAATGTCTAGAAGTTTGCTTGCGACGAGATCTCAAAGCTCGGTGGTTGGGATAGCGCCACGAGCAGTCGGCAGGGTCGTGCTACGTAGGGAAGGTGATTGCTGCAGCATTAGTTCATGCTTGATTATCGAGTCATCTTGAGCATCAGCGAGTGCACTTCAAGTTGGCCAATGCGCTCTAGTAGTGCTGTCACGTCATGTTGTTGTCCGTCGACAGCAGGCGTTTGCTGCACATCCAGCTACGGTGGCGCTGCAATAATAGGGCGAATTGCATCACTTAAAATCGCTGCAGCAAAGTCGGTGATGTTGAGCGGCGCGCGCTCGAAGCGAGGCGCTGCTGCCGATGTCATGCGGGATATTGTTGCTTTGCGAGCTGTCGACAGGATCGGTGACGGCTCAGACCGATCGTGAATCACGACCCGCGCCTTTTTCGCAGCCAACGTGCGATGTGCTGCTGCATTGTTGACTGGTGCGCCGACAGTCGCGTCGTCGATTCTCTTTTTGACACGAGCGACTGCCACGAGCGGGACGTGTCTCCTCAGTGACCGTGGTACTTGCAGAAGAGTCAGCATTGGCAGAAAGGGTGGCATCGCCTGTCGCATCGACCACCCGTGGAGACGATGGTAGAGCTACATATTTGGCGGCAGGAGTGTTGACGGTGGACGAGGACACGATGGTCGAGAGAAGGAGGTTCGTTTTTTGTCTTGATCGGGTTGACCAAAAGTGCAGAATGGTATTATCTGTTTGTTGTCGGCGGCCACACAGAGAACTGGTGGTGGGTGAGCAGCAACAAACAAGCAACAAAATGAGGACGAACCTGGTAATAGGATAAAGCACTATGCTTAAGTTTTTGATAGCTCAAATTGTTGGACGTTAATTCGCGAAACATCGAATGCTAGTTTTATAGACGCATTTCAACACAACACACACCTCCCCTCCTGCTTCTTTCGTCCTTGGCGATCCTCAACCTCCAAGCCCTTAAAACTCGACCGAGACGTTGCTCGCCGTGCGTTTGTTGCGGAAGCTCCCACTCACGGCGTTGCCCCAGACGTCGCGGCTACTGCCACTGTCGTCACTCGCTGCGTCGTCGTAGCCACTCACACCGGAGAACGATGA
>JAADXH010001588.1:0-10291 GCA_023337595.1 Globisporangium camurandrum | reverse complement strand
CAGAGTCACCAGTCCCATTCGAGGACAATCCACCAGTCGCACTGCCACTCGCACCCGCGACGCCAGCAGGACCAGTCATCACAGTCGATCGCCGCCCACCGCCACGAATCGGACGAATGACGCCGTCGCTGTAGAACGAACTACCGCCCCGTACAGTCTTGATCCCTCCTCCTGCTGTTGCATTCGTTGTTGTTGTTGCTGGCGTGTTGATATCGACTGCGTGTTTCAGCAGCTGCGCTTCAAAGTGCGACCGCTGCGCGCCGCGGAAATCCGCGATCTGGTCGCGCAAGTGCGTCAGCTCGTCGACGTGCTTCTCCGCCTGTGCGCGCATGTTGCCGGCCATGAGCCGATTGTTGCTTTCGACCTGCTTGATCCGTTCGTCGCGCAGCACGAGCTTCTTCTTCGCTTCCGACAATTCGAGTTCAAGTGACGCGTACTTGCGCAGGAGCTGTCGATGCACTGCGACGAGCTGCTCGAGCTTTTGTTGGATCGACCGCATGTGCTGCCGCTCGCGCGCCGACATGCCGCTGCTGCTAGTAGCGCTACCAACAGGCGACGGCGCGCCGTTTGTTGGCGCTGTATTGGCAGCTGCAGCAGCAGCAGCCGCGCGGTCCAATTCGAGCTCGAGTTCACGGATCTGCTGGTGCTTGCGCTCGACGTCGTCGAGCAACCGGCTCTTTTCGCGCTCGGTTGCTGCTTGGAGCTGTCGGTACTCGCGCTCATACGCGCGCAGTTCGGATTCGAGTGCGACGCACTTGGTTTTTGCGTCCAGCGGCTCCATCGAACTCTCACCTGCAGCGCTCAGTGGCGGCGTAGTGTCGTCACTGTCGCTTGCTGCATCGTCTGTCGTGTCTGCAATTGTGTCGACCGCGTCGTTGGACGCTGCTGCCGTCGATCCGGACGTCGTCGTTGCGCTGACATCTGTAGTCGCTGCTGCTGGTTGCGCATTGCCTGCTCCTTCCTCATGAGCAGTTGTTGCCGTTGACTCGTTCGTCTTGTCGTTTCGCTCAGCAGGCGTTGCTTCAGGCAGCTCTTTCGTCGCTGCAGCTGCTGTTGCTGCATCGGTTGCTTGGATCGCTGCGGCAATCTTCTCAGGCGACACTGCTGCTGGCAGCGGCACGTCCTGTACGACCAACGTCTCGTACTCGCGCTGGAGCGTCTCCGCATGAATCCGCAGTTCGTCGTGTTCAAACCGCAATCGCTCAAACTCGGTCTGCAATTCTGCATACCGCACGTCGCACTGTCGCACTTGCTCGTCGCGTGCTTTCTCGACCAGCTCCTTGACAGTCTGGACTTCGTCGATCACGGTCTTCGACGTTGCTAATGCATGCGCTTGGTCCTGAACTTTCGCCTGGAGACTACAGATTGCGTCGTGCTGGCGACTCGTTTCGCGCTTCTCGTCTGCCAAAGCGTCTTCCAACTGCGCAATCCGTTGATGGAGCGCATCCACAGCGTCATTCGTGGTTGTATTCAGACTCAAATCCAGCGCCACGTCTGCTGGCGTCGTGATGACGTCATCACTGCTCGTCGCATCGGGTAAACCCGACGCTTTGTCGCCACTTGGCAATTGCAATTGCGCTTCCAACGTAGCAATATACCGCTGCTGGATCGCGAGCGTCTTTTCGGCCTTTGTGAGCAACAATTTATATTCATCGACGCTCCGTTGTTCGTTCACGACTGCTTTGTTCTGGATCGATTTCGCACGGTTGCCAAACCGCAAGGTCGACAGCGTCTCACTCGTGTTGTAGCTACTCGGCGAGACGTTGATGATCAATGCCGTGCGTGCGTTCCCACCGAGCGACTCTTGCAATACGCGCGTCAATTTACTGTCCCGGTACGGAATGTGCGTCGCGTGGGCGTCGGTCAAAGCATTGATGACCATCCCAAGCGCGGACAGCGACTTGTTGATCGTCTTTGCTTCGTCCAACTGGCGACCACTTGCGCCAGTCTTCCGGACCATCTCACTGCCAGCCAAATCGACTAGATAGAGCGTGCCGCTCTTTGTCGCTTGCGTCGCAACGTGGCGCTGGACGAGCGTGACCATAAACACACTGTGGCTGCGGCTACTGCCTTCGTTCATGCCGGTTGCTGCAACTGCGCGGTTCATGGCGCCGTCGCGCATCGTCGTCAGCAATTCATAGTCGCTCGTGACGCACACTTCGGTCATGTGTTCGACAAAGATGCCGCGCGTCGCGTCTTCACGGACGTGGAGGTTCGTCTTTTGCTTGAACGGGTCGAGTAAATCGCGAATCCGCTCCATGTAGATCTCAATGTAGCTGACTTTTACAATAAACTCCAAATTCGTATCGGCCGCCAAGACATTTTCGAAAATTGCAGTCGCTGTGCGAGGGATGATGCCCTGGAGCGACGGGTCGTCGATCGATGCGCCTTCCATCGTGTACGTTTTGCCAGAGGATGTCTGACCATATGCAAAGATCGTTGCATTGTACCCGGCCATGATGTCTATTGTAGATACAGAGGGTGTAGTGCCGATAGAGAGGGTGTATTCGAAATACAGAGGGTTCTTGCAGCAACGCACCTTGCACGACGGGCCGTGCGACGCATTCAAACACTGCGCGCTGGTCATCGTCTTCGCCAAACACGTGATCGTACGTAAACTTTTGCGGCGGTCCGTCGCCCGTCTGGTTGTGTAGATAGCAAACGCACAACGTGTCAGATGGACAGATGCAATGCAGACTGTGGATTTTTGTATGGGCTGCAAACGACGCACCTTGACTTCCAAAACGTTGTCGTTCACAAAGACACTGCGTTTTGCACTCGCCATCTGCAACTCTTTGTTGTTTTGCGGTCGGACGCGGCAGCACACGCGGACATTGCCAGCGTCGCTCTGGGTGTGTGATGGAGCGATCGACATGTACGTGTAAGCACGCAGCAGACGCATATGCGCCGGCTTCCTATGTACATAAGCAGCTCGAGCATGTAGCAATGCAAACACTTGTGCACGAACGTACGCTGGCCGCGGACGTCTTCATGGCGGACTGTGCGACTCGAGCGAACGCTGATGTTGTTGCTTATGCGGGATATGTGTCTGCCTTGCACGAGCAATTGTAAAGAGTGCTGGCTGTTGTTGGTATACAGCACACTCTGTAGCGGCTTATCGCTTCGCTTCACGCGCACCCAACGGCGAGCAGCAGCGCGCAGAGGCTGACGAGCGGGCAAGAGACTCGCGTCAATGCAATTTGCTCAAGTCACTTGCTGCAATCACAAATTGTCAGAAAATCGCAGAAGCAAACTAAATACTTCTACACTGTACTTAGTATATGTACATTGAGGTTATATATGTATACCGGTATACTTGAATAGAAGCGGTGATATATATATATCACATGTGTATATTGATCGCAAATGTTAAATTCCGCAATGTTGATGCTCAACCTCACAGATCATCAAGCGCAGGCTTCAACGAGAGTTTGACGAAGAACACCAACGCAGTTCGACGCACCTGTCTTACCGCTCGCCGCCCGACGATGGCAACGTCGCTGTTCTACAAACTCGGCAAGCTCTGCGGCCGCGCACCGGTGCGCGTGTCCCTCGCGGCGTTGCTATGCAGCCTCGTGCTTTGCCTCGGGCTCTCGCGCATGCGCGTTGAGACCGATCCGCAGGCGCTCTGGGTCTCACCAACGAGCGCTGCAGCGCGCGAACAAGCGCGCTTTGATGAACTCTTCCACCCATTCTTTCGCGTCCAACAGCTCATTTTGTACGTCAACGACGACGATACTCAAAGCAACAACGCATCTGCTGCAGCTCCAGACGCAAATAACTCAACCGACCTCGTACAGCGCGCGTCGCTCCTCCAAGCTGCTGCGATCGAGACGCAGATCCGAGATGCATCGATTCGCTCTTTGATCGTCCCGAACGCAACACTCACACTCGACGCGTTCTGCTACAAGCCGATCCGCGGCAAAGGCTGTCTAGTCACGAGTCCATTCCAGTATTGGCGCCAGAACGTGTCGCTTTTGACCCACGACCCAGACGTGAAGCTCACGGCCGCGTGTCAGACTTCGGATCCAACTTTGCAGCAGTATGCGCCATGTATGGATGCAATTGGCGTCCCGGTGATGCGCAGCGTCGTGTTTGGTGGCTTGACGAACGATTCGTGTCACGCAAATCCAGATCCGTGTGGCGAAGCGACACCGCGCGCATCGGCGCTCGTCGTGACGTTTCTCTTGGAGAATCGACCGCTGAACGCAACGTACACGGCGCTCGTTGCTGAGTGGGAAGCGCGCGTGTTTGTCGCCCTCGCAGCGGCTGCGAAGCGGAACTTACAACATCTAGAGCTCACGTACATGGCGCAGCGCTCGATTGCGGATTCGTTGGACGTCCAGACGAAGCAGAATGCGTTCATTGTCGTGATCAGCTACGGCGTGATGTTTGTGTACGTGTCGACGTCGCTTGGCGCATGGCGCGATCCCGTGCGGTCGCGTTTTGGCTTGGGCGCGACGGGTATCGTCATCGTATTGCTCGCACTCGGTGCAGCAATCGGCGTCTGTTCGTCGCTCTTGCAACAGGACGTGACGATGATTACGTTGGAAGTCGTGCCGTTCCTCATATTGGCGATCGGCGTTGACAATATGTTTATCCTCACGAACGAATTCGATCGCCTCGCTGCCGTGCGGGGGCTTGCGCTTGTGAATCGACCACAGAGCATGCGCGACGTGCGGTTGGATGTGGAGGACGACGCAATGTTGCAGCGCGTCGTCGGCGAGACGCTCGCAAACGTCGGACCGTCGATCTTGATTGCTGCGATTGCTGAGAGCCTCGCGTTTGCAGTTGGCGCATTGACGCGGATCCCAGCGCTCGAGAGCTTTTGTGCGGTCGCTGCTGTCGCAGTGCTCGTGGATTTTATGCTCCAGGTCACGTGGTTTGCTGCCGCACTGGCACTCGATACGAAACGCGTCCGTGCGCGTCGCTTCGATCTGTGGCCGTGGCGACGACAGACGGTCGTGTTCCGTCCAGATGCACATCGTCCGCAGCAGCAGAAGCAGCAGCAGTCGACGCCACTCCCATTGAGCCGCAAAAGCCGGATCCAAACGTTCATGACGCAGACGTACACGCCGTTTGTATTGACGCGATCGACGCAACTCGGTGTGTTTGTGATTACGGCAGCGCTCATTGCATTGAGCGTCGGCGGGTACAATCGCTTGACGCTCGGACTCGAACAAGCGATGGCCGTGCCGACGGACTTTTACCTCCACGAGTACTTTGAGACGCAGACGCGCGTTGGCGACGCAGGGCCGATTGCATACATTGTGCTGGACACTGGGATTCGATACACGGACGCTGCAACGCAAGTCGCACTGAATGAATTGCTAAATGACCTCGCAAGCGTGCGTGAGTACCTCGAATTACCGATCTACTCGTGGCTCCATACGTTCAACCAATGGCGCCAGATGCGGTTCTTCTTACACGACAAGATCGTCGCGGGCGACTGCGACTGTCCCGATCAACCACTCGAACCATTTGCGTACGAACTGCACGAGGACGCACCGTCGGTTGATGGCGATAGGAGCAGTACTGTGACGCCCGATGCGCAGTTCTATCCATTGGTAGAGACGTTTACGCACATTGCGATCGACTCGCAGTGCTGCCAGCAGTTTGGCTTGTGCGGTGCGCAATACGAAGGCGACGTTGTGTTTACTTATGCACACGAGATGTCGTCGGTCGTCACGGGGATCGACGGGTCGCGCTTCCGTTTCCAAGTCGCTGCGCTCAAGAACCAGACGATGTTTGTGAACTCGTACTATTATCTCCACGCAGTCACGCAGCACTGGAGTAACAAGACAAACATGCGCGCGTTTCCGTATGCGCTCTACTTTGTCTACTACGAACAGTATCTGTATATCCAAGGCGTTGCGCTCCAGAGCGTCTTACTGGCGCTCGCAGTCGTGTTTGTCGCCGTGTGCTGTCTGATGGACGGCAACGTGCGCTTGAGTCTCCTCGTGACAATCTGTGTCGCGCTCATGACGCTCAGTCAACTCGCAGTGCTCGTCGTGTGGAACGCACTTGCGTCGCCCGATGCTGCGACGTCGATCAACGCCGTGTCGGTCGTGAATTTGCTCGCGAGCGTCGGGTTGGGCGTTGAGTTTTGCATCCACTTGACGCACCAGTTTGCCGTGTCGCAGACCCAACAGCTCGGCGTGACCGCAGGCGACCATACGCGCTATGCGCTTGCGAGCGTCGGTGCGTCGATCGTGTCGGGCATCACACTCACGAAGATCTGTGGCATCGGCGTGCTGGCGTTTGCGCCGTCGATGCTCTTTCGCGTCTACTTTTTCCGCATGTACATGGCGATCGTCGTGCTCGGGTTCTTCTATGGCTTGGTGCTCCTCCCCGTGCTCCTCAGTCGCTTCGGCGTGAAGCGATCGAGTGCAACTGGAACGTCGCGGGACGACCTCAGTACGTTTTTGCTGGCAGAAGAGTGCGACAGCGACAGCGACAATCACAGCGATCAGGAGCGTAGTCGGTACTAACATGCAAGCCAAAGTAGTGCATGTTGCTAGCCAGCATCGATAGCAAATGGTCGGAAGTACGTTGGCAAGCAGTAAATGCACAACGAATGTTTGGATCTGAGTGACTCTAGTATTCAAAGTTGCAGTCCTTTCTTTTCGAGACTACGTGTGGTCAGAGGAGATCGTATTGCTCTTGCATACCGACTACTTAGTACAGCGCATTCTCGTACGCATCGACGTCGCTCACGTCCGAGCGCGGCGACGACGCAGCGGCTGCAACTTTCGCAGCATGTGCAGTCAAGACCGACAGCAGGTGCCCGTGGCTATTTGCGACAACGATCCGACGCGGCGTGACGCCATACGACGCTTTCACGTGAACGTCTGCACCGAGTTCGAGCAGCTTGGGTACAATGCGCACGCGACCGCGTTTGCACGCAAAGTGCAGCGCGGTCCAACCTTCGTTGTCGGCTGCGTGGATGTTTGCGCCTCGCTCGATCAGTTTCTCGAAGAGCGCTTCGTAGCCGATCTCGGACGCAATGTGGAACGCCGTTCGTCCGTTCTTGTCGGCAATGTTCGGGTCCGTGCCACACTGGAGCAGCACGTACGAGAGCGCGTTCATGTCTGGTACACGTACCGTCAACACGACTTCTTCACTGGCGCGAGCTGCTGCGAGCTGCAGCGCTGTGCGACCGTCGGCGTCTGTGGCGTTCAGATCGACGCCGTGATATGTAAATGCCTCCACGACGCCGTTGCTCTTCGTGCACCGCAGTGGAGTCAAGTGCAGCGGGCGCTGGTGACGTACTGTGCGTGCATTTGGGTCAGCGCCGTGCTCAAGCAGCAGGCGCACAACCGAAGCGTGTCCTCGCTCAGCGGCATTGTGCAATGCAGTCTCCTCAATAGCGTCGGTCGCGTTGATGTCTGCACCATGCGCCAGCAGGTCGGCGGCGATGTTTGTATGGCCATGGGAAGCGGCAGCATGCAGCGGTGTCGTGCCAAAGCTGTCTTCCATTGCATCGACGCTCGCACCGTGCGCCAGCAGCACCCGCACGATTTCATGCCTGCCGTTTGCTGCTGCGACTCGAAGCGCTGTGATCTCTGTCGTGCCTGGAACAGGATCCATACTCGCGCCAAGCTCCAGTAGCTCGGCAACCATCGTGATATGGCCGTGCTTGCTAGCAGCACTTAGTGGTGTGGCAGTTCTGTGAACCTGATTCACGAGTGCGATTGCACTCGCACTGCCAGCGACTGCAGCGGCGGTCGTGACATCGTGAGGCGGTGTGAGCATGCGGCGCACAGTCGCGATGTCGTTGTTGTTGCACGCGCGGATCAATTGCTCGATTGACGACATTGTTGTGACTAAAGTGGTGGTGGCTGCTGCCGTTACAGTTGTAGACGTGGCAGCTGGAGCTGTTGTGGTGCTCGTGGTGTTCATGGCGCGTGTGTGCTTGTGCGGAGCGCTTGGCTTGTCGTGTCGAATTGTGCTGTTACTTGTATGTCGAAGCTAAAGAAGAGTCGCTAAACAGCAGCTCTGAACATATCTTATACATTTCATGGAAATAATCGAATTAGAGAGTATATTGCAATACTATTGTATTGTATGGTTCATATCGAAAAAAGAGATGACAAATTCACAGAATCACATTGAGGAGGTCAAAACATTCTGATACATTCTGATACAATGATAGTCAGCATACACGAACCAGGAGAAATGCTAAGTATCCAAACTTCTAGCCCAGAATAAAGGTGCAGAACAAGCACAAACAACTGTGAAATTTAGACTCGGAATCATTTGTACAAAAGCTCATACAAAAATGAAGATATTTGGAGTACGACGAATGAAGTATCCGAGATATACAACGTTTATTGTTTGCTTTCCAAATATATGATAGATGTTACGGCAAAAAGAAATGTATTTTGTAATAATTGGGGAATATTACGATATCATTTTTTATGAAATATACAACACATATCTCTTTAGGTATATTAAGTTTTAGAAATAATAACAAAACCGCAGTCACAATAAAGTTCTCTAAGTGTTTGTTGTCTGTACTATTATATAGTTCGACGTGTCTGTTCTCACTGAACATTTGGGCTGATGCCAGCGCTCAGATCATACGATATCCTGATTCATCTTTCTTGTTTTTTGTTTTTGCTATTCAAATCGTGTACCGTACACAAAATGCTGAGCCCGTTTTGCGCCGCTCATTTTTGCCGCTTGTTTAAGAATTCGCGTCTCCACCACATTGGATTACAGTTACTGCCGCTATTTCGAGTAACCAGTCACCCTTGCGCCATGAAGCGCTTGGTTTTTGTGGCGATTTGTGCTGTTGAACCTAATGGAGAGTACCGAGCAATATTCTTTGAGCATATGTTTTTTTGAAGCAAACATGCTTATGCAAAATATGTTATAAATATAGTAACGCTGTGATTTAGAATCTTCGATCTGAACTTCAGATTGAATATAGAGAGTTAAAGAAATCACAACTGTAAAACATCTCATGTATAACATCAAAGTCCGCAGCAAGGATATTCAACATACACGAACCATGTATAATAGCGTTGTAAAAACAACAAAACAAGAGTACGAAAACAATCTTGCCGACATCAATTTACATTAGTCCAACAACACAATTTCGACTCGCTAAGTCACAAGCGGATTGGTGTAGTATTTAGTAGCTATGACACCAGTGTATATCTTGCAAAGTAAACGATTGTTTTACAAAAGAGAAGCATTTCAAACATGTATGTGTACCGGTATTACCAAGTACTATCTAACTTTGCTATAAAATGTCATTCGACTTTAAGAACATCGACAAATTAGCGGTAAAAAGTGAGCACACAAAACCACACTGTATCATGTATTTATGGATTGTTTAATACTATTTCAATGGGTTTGTTCATAAGACTGTTATAAACGAACGCTGTTTTGTAAGACGTTGTTCATTCGTCTTATATTGCGAAAACGAACTTGTGGTTTTGTTTTTGATAATTTAAGAAGGTGAGCGAGGGCCAAGGCAATACAATTTCTTGAATGCATAATGTTATGTTCCTCGCTACTACTACTTCATGCAATATCGTACTGTAGCTTTGCTAGATAGAAGTAGGGAAAGTACTACTAAAATATTCCATATCTTTGTTTAAAATATGAGTTTATCGTCTACACTGACTGATTTAGAGGAATCACACCGAGCGTCCAAACGTACTAATTTAAGCTATCATTTCATTCTTTACGAAATAGGCTAATAATACCAATCTATACATGCAACACCCCTACATACAATACTGGCACCATTCTCAGTAGTGATCACGAAATTTAGCAAATTTGCACATTTCATGTTATTCTCCAACAGCAAAGCGCTTACACATTTCTAATATATCACATTCATCTTCTTCATTTCGTGCTCAATAATGAGAATGGTGCCTGTGTTTACTTGTGATTTTTACCTCGTCAATTGGCGAGACAAATTTGAATAACCTAGAAAATGCAAACCCGCACAATTGAAGCAAAACAGTTCTACAGTAGTTCAATGTTATAATTCTGTACCGATAATATCACAGTCGATTATGCACAGTTTGTATTAGTACCACATCTCCCACATGTTACTTTATAATAATAGCATACTTGGCGTCAGTATAGGAAGTGTGGATCATCCCTTTTTTAACAATATTTAGTCATAACCGTTCGTTCTACAGCGACGGCGTCATTCGTCCGATTCGTGGCGGTGGGCGGCGATCGACTGTGATGACTGGTCCTGCTGGCGTCGCGGGTGCGAGTGGCAGTGCGACTGGTGGATTGTCCTCGAATGGGACTGGTGACTCTG
>JAADXH010001587.1:0-10296 GCA_023337595.1 Globisporangium camurandrum | reverse complement strand
GCGATCCATCAGCTCACATTTTGGGTGCTGATAAAGCTCTGTTTTGCGCATCGTTTGAATGCAACGAAAGTTTTCTAACCTATATTTTGGCCATTTTATTCAAAAAAATCAAGTGTCCGTATAATTATAAGGCGCACTGTATATATTTATCTTTGAGCTAGTATAATGTACATTATTCCGGTAACCTTACATGATGATTCAATCCTAACCAGTATCGCTATAATGTTTTTCCCATGCGGCAATGAGATTAACATACCGAATATAATTATTCGTGGCGCGACAAATGAGTCGAGCAAACCAAACGCATTTCATCTGCTTGAATAGGTATGACTTAAATATACACGCCAATAATTTTCACCCGAATCTTACACAGTATCGACTTCTTCTCTAATAAATTTCAAATACCGTATAGTTTTGTTTTTATTTGATGTTGAGATTCAGCAAGTAGATGTTGATTTGAAGTGCAGAAAAATACAAAAACAATGGAACAAGCAGTTTGACAGCGAATTTGTGTGTTGGAATATAGAAGCGGCAAATACCACTATTGCCAATCAAAACAGTTTAATTGGCTAATTGCAATTGGAGTTTATATGCCACGGTGGTAAACAGCGACATAATGCGGTATGTACTTGCCCATTGAAATGGTATTTTAACCGTATACTTTTGAAACGCGACTTATGGGGTATATTACTCCTGACAGCGTATACCGTTATCAAACCAGTGTAACGTGTAGTGCTCTTGTTGAATGAATATGTAGGAATATAATTGTTGTTCAAGTAAACAATAAATCGCATTGTTTAGCTTACTGCAACTTAAAGGCGGTGTGATGACTTACAGTATCTGCTTAAATATGAGCATCCACGTATTCTCGCATGTCACTTGCTTATTTTGCTTGTGCACCCTGATTCAGCTACAGGCAAAACTCCAAGATTTGCGTAACCTGCTGTGAAGTAAAGGTTGTGCACGTATCCGTATAATATTGCTTTCTGTATTTTTGTCGTCTTTAGAATATTATGTGCTATGTCATGATAATTCAAGTCCTGCATGACAAAAATTATCTTCAACACACACAAATCAATTTGAGATACAGTACCTGTGCCATGGACTCTATGACCCTTAGCGACGTCGAGACGCTGCCACGTGACGTACTACAGGTGCTTGCGGCGATTGCGCCGCACGGTCTGCTTGCAGACATCGTACGCTGCGCGGCAGACGACCTTGTGCGCGACCGCGCCGTCGCCCAACACGCCAGTGCTGCGGCCACTGCGCACATGGAGCAGCTCGGTCCATCCTGGCAAGGTGGTATTGTTTGCGTGTGTGTACTAGTATGCGCACGTGGACGTACCAAAGATGCAAGTACTGACACACTAGATGTTTGCTGTAATCGCACTTACCAGCTCTCGGACTCGATATTGCAGCGCTACCGAGCGTCTATGGCGCCGTGTGCGCGCTCGTCGTGCAGTTTGCACGCGAGAACCCGCTCGGCATCGTTGCACAGCGGTGCGTCAACGCACGAGACCATGTGCGCAACATCAGACACATTGTCTCGTCTTATGCTATATCATCGATTGCTCGCTGCTATGTTTGTTTCGCTCTCGCTCACCAGTCAAGCGCTGCTGGAACTCGGCGTCGATGACCTGGACGTCGTCGTTGCACTCGTCCCGCTGCTCGTCGCAGCAGCGCCGCCAGTGCGCACAGTGCTCGAACACACACGTAAGACGCTGTTAGCAACGATGTCGTCTCGCCTGAGCTTCGTTTGCCTGGCTCTCACTGCACAGCGCGCCTAACAGCCTAACTGGCTCTATCATTAGGGTTTGACTTTGCACACGTCGTCGACGTGACCTGGCGCCTCGACTACGTCTTGCGGACGAGCGCTGCGGGGAGTGTCCATACGCCACGCTACTACGTCCAGCTCCTGCTACAGCCACCGACGCCAGCTGCAATAGCACACAGCAAAGGCAGTAGCAGCAACGAAACGCTCGAGCGACTAACGTTCACGTGTTCCGTGGACGAACTCCGCGACATTGTCTTTCGTCTCCAAGAAGCGACGAACGAGATCGAGAAGCTCGTCGGAGGCGTCGTCGCCACTTCAGCCGTCGAACGCTTGACGCCACAAATCGACCTGTGAGATGATGTCCAAGACGTCCCGTGTGAATGACGATGGTGATGTAGGAAGAGCAAGTCGATCGAATGTAAAGCATTCGCTTGTGTGTCGTTCTCTATTCCATTCCAACTCGGTCGCTCTACAACTACAAACGCACACACGATCGATTCACTCACTATTGCTGCTGCTACTGCCCGTGACGTCGTCACTCACACAAGCGTCGTCTCCTTCACTGGTGCGATCATCGCCGTCGCCATTGCCCTCCTCGAAATCATCACTCGTTGCAAACAAACTGTCCCACCCGAGTCCCCACGTTCCTCTCGCCGCCTCCTCCTCCGCCTCTTCTCCCTGCGCCTCTCCCGACGTAAAGTGCTGCATCTTGGACCGGACAAACAATCGAATCTCGCGTCGCAGAGCGTCACACGGGACGAGCATTGCAATCGTCAATGGCTCGCGCGTGAATGGATCGACCGGTGGCGTGGCGGACGACGTTGTCGACGCCAGCAAATGCCGTTCGATCACTGCGCGATCAACGATCTGGCCGCTTGGGAGGCGCACGGGGTCCGTCATGATTGTATTGAGAAGCGGGTCGAGGTATTCGTCCGGGACGTCGCCCAAGAACGCATCGATCGATGCGTGGAGCGCAATCACGTCCCGGCATTGCACCAGCGCGTGGTCAAACGCGACGATCCACGATGCATCGAGACACGGCGGTGTATCGACCGTCTCGACACTCGCGAGCAAAGCAAGTGCATTCGTAAACCGCTCGTAATCAAACCGGCCATCCTGCGCAAGTGACGCAATGAACCGCTGCGCAAGAAGACGCGACTGCGCGTGGCGGCGCCTCGCGTGTCGCGGTCGCATGATCGGCGACAATTGGGCAGCAACGACCGCATCTGCTGCTTGCTTCTCGAGCCGCGCAAGCGCAGCGTCTTCGTCCAATTCGTCCTCACTCTCGTCCTCCTCGTGGACGTCATGATTGCTATTGTCGCTGGCTCTATTGACCGCGTCGTCGCGTGCTGTCGTGTCGCCCAGAACGTCCGCTGACTCGAGCTGCGTCGCTGCAGCACTGAGCGCAAACCGGACGCGAGTGTCGAGGTCCCCAATGCTCTGGACCATCGCCGCACCGCTCTCGTGTACGAGCGTCCACGTCGACGATACAGCGCACGCGTCTCCTAAACCAGCGCACCGGACGACGAGCAGCACGACGTTCGCAATTACAAACCGCGCGTCGCGCTCCAGTTGTTGCGAGAACCGCCACGTGCGGCGTTCAAACGCAGCAGCGAGCGTTGCGAGCACGAAGCTCGTGATGCGCGCACATTGCTCGACGAGCTCGCGCTGGAGCAACACGCGCTTGAATGATGTGCTATCACTCATCCACGTGAGCAACTCGAGCGCTTCCGTGAGCATGCGGAATGTCAGTCGGAGCTGCTTTGTATGGAGAGCAATGTACCCGTCGATCATCGCTGGCCGGAACGGTAACGACGCAGCAGAAGCACGCGATGCATCGCGCGCAGCAAGTTGGAGCTCGCGGAGCTGCACGAGCGTCTCGATCTTGTTCGTGCCTTCGTCCAAGAGCTTCGCAACGTCGTTCCACAAGCCACTGACGAGGCCACGCAACTGCGACGTCGGTTCCGAGGCGATCGGCGATGAACCGACGTGTAACAACGCCGTGAGCACGCGGCGCTGGCTTGGAAGCTGCCAGAGGAACCGCAGTAGGAGAGAGACCGACACGCGCGTCGGCAGAAAGCCCCAGAGCAAGTGGTCGCCACTACTCACGGCGCTATTGAACATGAGACCGTTGTTCCGGACGTGGTACGACTCCATCTCTAAATGGAACGACAACACGCCGTGCGCGAGCGCTTGCTGTAATAATGTAGAAGTAGCAAACGCCCGCTGGACAATTGCGTTGTGCTTGTGCTTTGCACAGAACGCAAACAATGCGACGAGCGCTTTCAGCGCTTGGACGCGGACGTGCGGATTCCGCGTCACTTCGCGCGACGCGACGAGTTGCGTCAATAAAACAAACAACGGCGTGATGACGCACTCAATCACCACACTCTCGTGGTCGCAATGCCGACACAGTTCGGTCCACACCTCACGAAATTCAAGTCGATCAAGGCCCAAAACAAACACGACGTCGCACAAATCGGTAACAAAATGCTCGGGAAACTGCATCAACGTATCCGAAACGTCGGTCAAGACTGTTGCATGAGCGTCTTCGGTTGAGGACGCAAACGTCAACAGCCAGCGACTCGTCTTGCCGTAAAACGTCAGCCACGACGCGACAGTTGCTGCGTCCAATAGATGGAGTTCCGTGATTGCGACCTTGTCACTCAACTCCACAATCCGCGCTTTACTCGCACTGTAATGCGATGACCGCTTGATCGTCGTTCGGCGAGTAGGAAGAGGGCCAGTTTGGTCGACATACTGCAATTTCGTCTCGTGGGCCACGCGCTCGTCGTCACAGAAACAAAACGCCCGTAGATCAAACAGCTCTTTCAATTGCGCCACGAGCTTCGAGAGCGTCAACAACGGACCAAAGTGCAGCGCTTTCATGGCCAAGAACAACAATTCGGTCGGTGGATTGCTCTCGTTACGTGGCAGCAGCGCCGACGGGTGCGACAGACTTACGTATCGTAAAGCGGTGGCGTTTGCATCGTACGTTGCACGCCACGCAGACGTAAGTGCAAAGTACAAATGCCCAGGAACGTGCATCCGATGCGGATCGAGCGCCGCCTCTTCCACAACGACGCACGCGACGCAAACAAACCGCGCATCAAAGCAATTCGAACACTTGAACACGACTGCATGAGTCGTCAAATCGCAACGACACGTCGCACAGAATAGAACCGCATGGCGCGGCTGGTTGACGTCATCAGCAGCGTCCAGACGCCGCCGGAAAGCCGGTTTCTCAAACGGAATCATTTCAAAGTGGCGCGTCTCGTACAGTGGCACGGGCGAACTGACGCGCAAGAACACGTGGTCGAGCATATGCACTTGCGGCTGATCCAATCCGCTCGTCAGGAGCACTTGATCAATGCGACCGCGCGCCGCCAGCGACTGTGCTGCAAACAGCGCAAAGCACGTCCCACAGATATCGACGTCGTCACAGAACGCGCACTTGTACCGCTCGGTCGTGAAGTTCTGCTCGTAGCAATGGTTACACGCAACGCCGTAGTGTGCGTCCCGCACGGGGTAATAAATCGTATCGTCGGGCGTCGCAGGCGGCGCATTCCCAGTCGATGAGCGACCCAGACGCTTTGTGTACGCATCAATCGCAGTGCGATCACGAGCGCGTTGCTGCTCGATCTCCACACAGCGCTTCGTCTCGACGTACGCGTCGCCACGGACGCTTGCGAGATCCCGCAGCGGCGCTTCACGGACGTGTTTGTCCCCAAACGCGCGGCGCGAGAACGCACTCGTGTGGTACGTATTATCGAGGACCTGGCGCTCAGCATCTGCATCCAAATGCGGCAGCGAGAGCGTCACGAGTGCAGTTGCAACATTGATCAAAAACCCATCGAGTCCGTCGTTCGTGTCGCGGTTCAGCCGCCGGCGCGTTGCTGTCGACAAGACCGTACAGCCGAGCCACGCGAGCGTCGCGTGCTGGACGCGCAAGCTTTGCGACGAGGCCAACAACGACTCGAAAATAGCAACAATCGTCGTCTGGAGCGCGTGAAAACCGTCTTTCCAGTCATTCTCGAATCCAACGGTCGCTCCACCATTCGCCAAACTGCTGGGCGCTTCGTCGGTCATGCGCGTCGCACGTACAAACGGTCCCAAGAACGACAAATGCGCCATCATCCACGTGTTCATGTACACTGGGAACCAATCATTGGGTTCAAACTCAACGATCGCAAGTGCGGCCGATCGACTCGCGAGCATCTCGACCAGCAATTGTGAAGTTGACGCGATCGCCGACGCGCGATGCAGTGGCATTTCGACGATCCGTTGCCGCACTGCGTGTCCCAACGCGCCGACGACTGGATAAAAGCGCGCATGCGGCGTCAATCCATCTAACGCGAGCGTCAAGAACCGCGACGCGTCGAGCGTGCGGCTGTGGAACGACAGCGGCGCGTATGCGTCGTCTTCCAACGTCGGCGTCTGGAAGCGCGTCGATGCGTTCGGTATCCGTGTAAAACACTCGCGACAGAGGTGGAAGCTGCACGGCGCACAGCGAAACACGAGCGGCGGCGCGCCAAGTCCTTTGATGTCGGATTGGCGCGTACAGACGCTGCACTTCCACGTCGTCGTCGCGCGCGGAAACACGCGCTTGACAGCCGATGGTACGAGAACGTGTGGATGAAACGCATGGCGCGTCCCCACGGCACGGAATTGCAGCAAGACGTTCACAATTGCGACGGCAGCGCTGCTAGCAGCAGGAACGAGCGCGTCCCACTGCACGAGCAGCTCGCGTGCAGCAAACGCGATCGCGTCGTTCGTGCTCTCGACGACGCACTCGACTGCGGCGTCTGCCGTGCCGACGGTTGCTTGCACGCGATTCACGCGATCGAGCGTCTCGAGGACGCGCAGCAGTGCGTTTGCACAGACTTCGAACGGCGCGACTGCTGCGTCTGAGTTTGTAGGAGACCGACGCCGTCGCTGTGCGGCGACGAGACTCGTCTGTTCGACGTCGCGCCACCACGCGCGTGCGTTCACGGCCAGTGGCGCGTGTGCGTCGTATTCGATCGCGCTCGAGAGCACGTGGACGTTGAGTAATTCAGCAACGAGCTGTTGTAAGTCGTGCAACGCATCGATATATGCGGATGTGGAGGATGGGGTCGACGCAGCAGACGACGGGTGATCGATAGAAAGGAGTCGGCTGGTGAAACTCGATGCTGACGATGACGACGATAGCGTGCTACGTGGAGAAGACTGCGCGCGGGTTGCGTCGCTGGCATTCGTGTTGCTGTTTTTGTTGGTGGAGTTGCTGGCTGCAGTAGACGATGGAGACGTGCTTCGCTTGCATGCAAACATGTCGGAGTGTGTGTCGATCGATCAATTTCACGTGCTCGTGTTGCGCTAGTCGAGCAGCAGTCGTACTTGTGGGTATTCACTTTGGTTGCTGCTACAAGGGAGGAGGCACAAGATGTCGATGCGCACAGCACCAGGTCGTTGCTGTAAAGTAGTTGTTGCTCGTGCGTTGATCGTGCCGCTGCTCGTCTGCGCTGCTGCTTTTGCAATTGCGTCGTCCTTGCTCTGATGCACACTCTGTCGACTTTCTCGCAGTGTAAAACAATTGTTTTGAGAAAGTAATTGAAGATTGTAGCGTTAGAAAGTCGACACGCGATTTGAACGAATGTTGTCCAGCAAGAAAATACAACAATTACATGAACTGCCCGTACATTCTACAATAACTGCAAAACTAGCCGTCCAGCCAATTTTGGTTCGAGAGGTCGTTGTAACGAGAAGTCGAACGCAAGTAGAAGCTGCCGCTGAACGGCGAAGTCGGGACGCGGTGAGTCGATACGTGACAACACGCGACATCGGTAGAACCGGGCATCTATACATACGTACTCGACACACGACGACGACGATGCAGCGAGAAGAGAGCATCTTTAACTTGATCCCCAAAGTCGTAGTGCAGCCTGCGAAGCCCGAGCGCTATCGCTCCAAGCACGACCCAAAAGTCGAACCGACCGGCACGTCGTTCGGCGCACATGGTACGACGAAGCTCATCGGGTCGAATCTCGGGCAAGTCGGTCGCATGGACAAGCCGGGGAGTGCAAAAGGCTTTGGTCGCCTCGCTGCGAAGCCTGACCCGAAGGAGTTTACACGCAAAGGCGAGCGGTGCTCCTCCGGCATCGATACCAGCAAGAAACGTACGTTGTCACGCAGACAGGCACGTATGCACGCACTACTACCGTAGGATTGACGTCGCGTATGGCTGTTTATCTGCGCCTGCATGCACCGACCTACTAGCGAGCAAGTTCTCGTACAGCGGTCCGTCCAAGACATCGGTCGTGAAGCGCGACGAGAAGCCGATCATGGGGCTCAAGTCTGCAAAGAACTACGTGACAGCAAACGCTGTTGAGACGATCCTCGCAGTGCCGGGCAGCCGCGCGCGTGCAAAGAACGAGCAGCCGCAGTACGCGAAGAAAGAGGACTACGGCAAGGTCCCCAAGTACCTCAACCAAGTGAAAGACGAGATCGAGCGCGAGAACACGATGATCGAAGAGTTTGTGCGCCAGAACAAGAACTTTGTTGACGACGACAGCAGCAGCCGCGTCGAGCCCATGGACGAGCGCGAACGCCTCGAGCTCATCGATGCACTCAAGAGCAAGTGGGACCACGTGAACGCCAAGTACCAGAAGCTGTGTCACAACGTCGTGTTCGATACGCTTGGGAAAGTCCGACGAAAAGAGACGTTTGAGAAAGAGCTCACGCAGCTCGAGAAAGACATCCAGTTGCTCGAGAAAGGCCACGTCGTTGTCGCGCAAAACTACAGCAACGACCGGTTCTAGGTTGGTTGGTTGGTTACTGCAGCAGCAGCGTCGCAGAGGACGATTGGTTTGCAAGGAAGAAGAGAGAGGGAACAAGTGGAATGGCGCCGTATGTGCGTTGTGTTGGTGGTAGAACGAGTCGTAGGATCACGAACGTTCTCGTCGTAGAAGCGCAAAACGAAGAACACTGAGGGTTATTGTCGATCTTCTGGGTGTACCAGGCAGCAACGGAATATACCTCACAATTACTACTAAAAAAGCGAAGCACACTAATGACCTCCACATACAGCACACCTCAGCGCTGGTCACCACCTATGACTGAGTGGCATCACTGCAGTCATGGTAGTCTCTACGTGGGCGTGATAGAAAGCTAGGGAGATAGATAGATAGAGAGCGAGATAGATAGAGAGAGAGAGTTTGAGAGAAAAAGCATAGAGATTGATTGAGAGAGTGTGAGTGCTCCTATTTTTACAGATGTTTTTAGTACGTTATGACGCATACTTGTAGTTGAGAGTTACTCATAAACACACTAAGCGATGACGGAGCATTGGCGGTGCGTGTGTGACAACTTTGCTTGCTTGCTGACGATGACGCAGACTCTCTGACACTCTGGATCATGTGTATGTGTTTGGTACATGCTCGTCCATGCACAGCGGCCGTCTCTGTGCGCTGTGCAATCAGCGATATGGCTCTGGGTTCCGAGACAACGTCGCGGCATCAGTGAGTGCTCTGCATGTGTTTGCTCTTGTCCGTGCGCTTTTGTTTGTGCGACTAAGTGACACACAATACGCACTGACCTCGCGGTCGCATTGGCTGTGCCGCTTCATCGCACTCAGGACGTGCTACGTGCACGTCGAATGTTGCTGGAGCGCGCGTCGCTGTCGACAGACGCCGAGATCCGTGAAGGACTCGAGCGCTTTCTGGATGATCTCGTGAAGACGCGCGAAGGCAGCCAGCACGTTCCGCTGGACGTCTGCGCATTCTGTACTCAGGTGTGTAGCCACTCGCGTCCCCATCCAGCTGTAGAGTCCACGCGCAGTGTGCTGACAACTATTGCTGCGCTCATCGACGCAGCTCCTCCCGACGATCCAGAAAGACAGCAAGCTCACCAGCGACGCTCAGTCACAAGCGCTGCTTGGCGCCTCTGCTCTTCGTGCACCGCAAAAGCCATCGTATCGCCACTATGCGAGTCGGCATCAGTACTCGTCTGGCAAACGCAGCAGTCACGGCTCGAGTCTTGTCATTCAACATGAGTTTGCAAAATCAAAATCAAAGTTAGTGACGCAATTCACACCCGCACCGCCGACGCGACCTCGAAGCGCAACTGGCATCCACTCCATCGCACCAACAAATGCGAACGCGCAAGCTTCAGCAGCACCGCGACCGTCGTATCGGCTTCGCACGAGCGACAACATACGCGTGCTCCGTATCGAGTCTCCTCCACAAGATAGCGCGACCGCAGTCGACGTTACCGGCACGAACGTGACCACAAACGATGTACTGCAGAACTTCCGAAGTCAAGAAAAGCAGCAGATCGGTGCAATCCTGCGCGCGGCGCGAGCCAAGCAGAGCGTCCGGCTGGAACTCCAGCGTCGCTCGCTCGAGTTGCAGTCAGCAGCAGCCGCGGCAGCAGGGAAAACCGAGAACATCGTGCACGCGATCTGCGCACCTGGTGCAGCTGACTCGCTCTACACTGGCGTTGTTGTCTCTGCGAACATCAGTAGCGCCGTTTCTGCAACTGCTGGT
>JAADXH010001586.1:0-10299 GCA_023337595.1 Globisporangium camurandrum | reverse complement strand
CTAAAATCACTCGGCATCATCGGGCGTCACGCGCAGCGTCACGAGGTCCCACACAAACTTGATCCGCATCGCACGGGGGTTCCCACGGAACGAGAACGCACGTTTGCCACGCAGATCGAATGCGATCGTCGTGAGCGTCATGCTTGACTCGTTGCAATGATTTGGTGTACATGGGTAACATTGGTTAATATAATGAAGTAGCATATAATACCTACATTTGTATGAATACTAAACTGGTAAGGGTTTTACACATCGGTGAACGCGCTCTCAGCTAAAGTGCTGTCGACAGTGACAGCTGCAGATCTGGAGCGACCAATATGTCCGGCTGCTCACGATCGCACGGCTACACAAGACCGTGTTCTCGATTGAACTGATCTAACAGGCGCTGCCAGTTGCCGCTCGTCGTCTATGTGACTATCAGTCGCGTATGAATCGTAGCAGATCTGAATGCGCAAGTGTCTCACGCGAGGATGAGCATCGCGTGCCACCAAATCCATCACCGTTCGCTCCCGAATGAACGCCGGGACGTAGTTGTACTGAGCGACAAACCTCGACAACGACTCGTTCAGTGGCGCCCGCGTAACAATACCGTGCGTCATTGTCTTGCCTTTACTTTGGCGATATAATTGCCAAATGTTCGGATCGCAGCATGGTCGGCATTCTCCTCAGCAATGCCGCTTGCACTCGTCCACGTCGTACGACGCGAATGTGCCGACAAACGGGTAGCCACTCACCACGTCTCGTCGAGGCGCATTGTAGTCGTTGATTGGTTCGACTGCTGCTGTCGAATGGACTCGCGTTGTGAGCGCACAACGCGCTGCTTCTGCTGCTGGTTCCGTCGTGTCGACAACCGCACCGATGCACGATTGGGTCTCTTGCGCGCTCGTCTCTTTTCTCCCGTTGCTTTTCTGCGTTGGCCGTCTCGTCGCAGTCGCTCTGCTTCCCGAAGGTCAGGGGCGCTGCGAGAGCGCAGCTTTTGTTGTTTTCTATGCTTTTGCATTTGCATTTGCTTTTCTTTCACATTCTCGTGTAGTGACTGGTGTTACTATCTTGAGTGGGGGTGGTGTAACGCGTTCTACACTTAATTACATATCTAGGTGTGATGATACTCGTTGAGTAATATTGGGATACGATAGGTTTTCATATTTTGAGTAGATAGTGGCTGACTATTATGTCTAGGAGAATCGGGTTCTTTCACTTCCCGCTCGCTGTAATTGCTAGCTTGCATATTAACTAAAACCACACAGTTGAATGTGCCTTCTTTCGCACATGCCGTTCTTGTGCGATTTTTTACGCGCTTCCTCAATGCAACCTAGTGTAAGCTAAGCCACGGAGCTCCTCGCCATGTGACAGTTTAATGCACATTGAAAATGACGTTACGCCAACATGTTGGCGATCGTTCCCATTCTTACATACTCTTTTTTATCTGGACAACCTGTTCATCCAGACAATGCTAATTGCAAGTCACGCAAATAGTTAGCTCAAAGTACTTGTTCATAAAGCCATCTGATCCATGATGGAGAGAAAACGCGGTGGATCAGTCAGAACCAGTTTTCTCAGTCAAATTGTATTGACAAATGTGAAACATTGCAATAAAACAGCCAGTACGCGTGACGTCATTTTGTATGAGTTTTTTTATTAGCATAATAAATTCGCTTTGCACTCTGATATCAACTGTCTGGATTAACAAGAGTATGTCGGTATGAGAGGCTAAATTTGAGGTTGAATGCGCGTCTTGTTTTTAGACTCATAGTGAATAGTATATGTTATGTGCGTTGTCTCTTACATGTTAGCTTAACATTTTTGAAATATTCCCGGTATTGGATCTGTTAAGCCAGGAACCAGCAATTCGTAATTACTCCAGGCGTTATGATCCAAAATGTATCGGTACTTGATATTAGATCATGTTCTTTACTGTATATTAAAATGTGTAAAATGTTTTCTGCATGTTACTTGTAAATCCGCCGCAACAATCGATCATTCTTTAGCCACTCTGTCTGAAAGTGTAGCTTTGCCGAGTGACAATCGCGCATTTTTTTTGGCTGATGGACGAGTGCGACGTCGGTGTTCTGGTGACTGCGAAGCTCGCACGCACGCTCTCGACAGCGTGCTGCGGCATTGACGCAACCGTTCGCTCTGCATGGTTGCTGCGCGCACGCGTGGTGAAGCAGCACGTGCGAGCTAACGTTGCGTGCATCCAATGGCGCTGCAGCCGTCTCACAAAGGACAACAGCAACGAGTGGCACTCGCAGTGGGTCGACGCAAACGACCTCGTGCAGGCGACCAAACCGGCGGATGCAAACAAAGTGCTGCGTCGTGGCGCACACGAACAGTCGTTCGAAGCCGAGAACAGTGGTCGCGTCGAACTATGGACGAGTCCTGCGCTCGGTCGCTTCACCGTCGCAGCGCAGCGCATCGAAGCAGGTGAGTGTGCACTGCAAGCAACTGCGTTTGCAGTCGTCGTCACGCAAGCACGCGCGCGGACGCACTGCCACTGGTGCTTCGCAGCGCTCGTGCGCAAAGCCTCGCAATGCGCAGCGTGTCAGTTTGCACGCTACTGCTCGCGCACGTGTCTGGACCACGATGCGCCGCTGCACGAGCACCAGTGCCGTGCACTCGCAGCGCTTGCGGATCCCCACAAAGCTGCTGACGTGCGACGCAACTGGCGCCGTTGCGGCATCGACGACGAGACGATCCGACTCGCAGTCGCCGTGCTGAGCATGGAGCGCTTCGTCGGTTCGACTGCGCCGCTCGCAGGTCTTGTGTCGAACGGTTCGAGCCGCGACGCGCGCAAAAACGCACTGCAGCAATGCGCGCGCTTCATTGTCACGATGCTCCATGGCGTCAAGGACATCAACAGTAGCATGCACGTGTCGGATCCATTCGAACACGTGTGTCGGACGCTTGAGCGCGTCGTCAGCAACGCGCATCCAGTCACTGCAGACGGCGCAGCGCCGCTTGCGATCGGCCTCTTCCCAGACGCTGCGCAAGCACTGAACCACGCGTGTCTCCCAAACGTCGTTGCGCGCTTGGATCGAGTGACGCGGACGCTGGCGTTTCACGCAATCCGCTCGATCGCTGCGACGGAAACTGTTGCATGTGCGTACATTGACATTTTACAGCCGACGGTCGAGCGCCAGCGCCTGCTGCTCGACGGCTTTGGGTTTGTGTGTCGCTGCTGGCGCTGCGTGGACGACAGCGACGACAGCAACAACATCCACACGCTACCGGTGGCAGCGGCTACTTCTACGCGCAACGACGCATACGGACAGTTGACGCAGCGCATGCTGGCGCTCCACACTGCGACAGTGCAGCAGGACTGGCCGCGCGTACTCGCACTCGCGCTTGCGTTGATCGAGTGCTGGCGCGTGGCGCGACTGCCCGACACGTATCCACCTGTCGGCGTCCTCTGGCGCCACGTGCAGCGCGCAGCAGAGCGTGTAGGTGACACTGTGCTGGCGAAGCGCGCACGTGCAACTGCAGACGACGTGCATCGCGTCTGTGGCTTTCCCATGGTGTCGTAGAAGAGAGAGAGTGAGAGAGAGAGAGAGAGAGAGACATAGACACGTATTTTGATTCCCAATCGCTCTCATCCACTCTTTCGTTCTCGCTGCTGTCGCTCCTTTTTCCCACTCGTCTGGCTCTTTTTTACGGTTCGCTACTCGCAGCAACAGCGACTGCAGTGACAGCAGCAGCAGCAGCGACAGCCGTTGCAGCTACGACAGTCGTCGTTGTCGTCGTCGTTTCGTTCACCAGCGACGCTGCTGTCGCAATCGGTTGGTGCTTTGTCACAAACGCCGTGAGCGCGGGGTCAGCGACACTATCGACGACCGTCACGACTTCATCACTTCCGGATTCACTGAGCGACGCAGACGACGTCGACGCTTCAAAGTCCGTCGCTCGATCCGGTCGCAAGAGCGAAAGGTCGAATTGCGAATCCGCAGACGTCAAGAACGTCTCGACCTCCTTATCCGTTGGTTCGTGCGTCTCGCGCGCATCTGCACTCGGAATCCGACTCCGTTCTTCTTCTTCGTCCTCCTCCTCATCGTCCATAAAGTTGAATGCAAAGTCCTCAAACAAGTCACTCGTCGTGCTCTTGACGCTCGCAGGCGTATCGACTGGCACTTCGATCGTATTCATGTACGTGGCAAAGATGTCTGCGGTTCGATACTCCTTCGCATGGCTCTTCATGAGTTCCGCCTGTCCGTCAAACGTCTCTTCGCGCTTTGCGACCTTGTCCCAATCCAAGCCACTGAACCACGCGTGGTTCTGTAACTGCTTAAATCCATTCGGACCGCAGCCCAACCGATCTTCTTCGGCTTTTGTCAACAAACGACTCACAAAATCCTTCGCTTCGTCGGAAAACCGCGGTGAAAATTTGAGATCGACGTTCACAATGCGTTCTTTGATCAGTTTATTCGTCTTTGCATTGAACGGCGTGCGGCCGTCGATCATCTCGTACACCATGACGCCCAACGCCCACCAATCGACTGCGCGTGAGTACGATTTGCCACTGAAGACCTCAGGTGCCATCATCTGGTACGTCCCGACAAACGTCGACGTTCGTTTGTCTTCTGCCATGTTCTCTTTCGACATCCCAAAGTCCGTGAGTGCGACATGTCCAGCAGCATCGACCAATACATTCTCCAACTTTAAATCGCGGTAAATAATGTCCGAGTCATGCAAATGGCGGATTGCAAGTGCGACTTCTGCAGCGTACAACCGTGTCCGGTCGTCCGTAAACCGTCGCGCCAAGCGCATTTGGTCCAGCAAATTCCCTCCTGGGTAGAATTGCGACAAGAGATACAGTTTCGAAGTGGATTGGAACGCATAGCACAGCGTCGCGACATAGCAATGGTTCGTCCGATCCAAGATCCGCCGCTCGGCGTTCGTTGCTTCGACCAAACCGCGTTGGATCACGAGCTTCTTCCGAATCGCTTTCATCGCATAGAACTGACCTTCGTCACTCCCGTGGTTCTTCCGCACGAGCTTCACGCGCCCACAGGCGCCTCTGCCAATCAACTTGATGATCTCAAAGTCCCGGAGACTCACCGGCGCATCGTCGTTGTCAAGACCTTTCGGTTTGATAAACACGCTGACGCGTTCCGCCTCGTGCGTTGGACTCGCGTGCGTCTTGGCGCTCTTGTTCTTCCGTCGTGGGTCGATCAAACACGGGAGGCACTGGCATAGACTACAGACTCGCCAGCTACCAAACGTTGGGACAAACTTGTCTTCGCAGCACTTGCTACAGTACTTGACTTCGCACCACGAACACGGAATTCGACGGTTTAATACGCCAAGTTTGCGGTGGCAGATCCCACACGCCGAGATCTTTGCATCGTTCACAGTGATCCCACTCGCTTCGCCACAACGCGCTGCAAACGATCCAAACACGCTCGCCATCACGATCTCCAGTGCCCACGCACCGCTGCTGCCGACGACGTTCAGTGGCACAGCGCCTGCGCTCACACAGACGCAGCCATGGCGCGCTTCGCCGGCTGGCATCTTGACACCGACGTCGATTTCGGTACTCAACATCCACGCAACGGCGCGTCGAGCGAGGATCCGACGCGCAAAGTACGTGTCGCTGTCGTTCACGTAGTGACTCGGTTCGACCAACGCCAACGCTTTCACACGATCTTGGACGACGCCGTTGCCATTGTCGTGGTTGAGGAGGTGCTTCACATACTGACACCCACGGGAGAACGCAATGATGAACACGTCCGCGTCCAACGGCGCAATCAACTGGTCCCACGCTTGTTCGACGTGCGCAGCGGGGTGACACACTTGTGCTGCAGGGTTCATGATCACGACGCCGTAGTTCTCACTCAGCGCTTTCTTCAAGTACGTGAGCATCGAGCCGCTCGTGTCAGTGACGGAAGCCGATTGCGCCATGCAGATGCTGCGGCTCCAGATCCCAGCTTCGCGGTACGGGACGATCACAAGCACGCGTTTCTTCGTTTGGTAGTACGGCGACGTGTAGACCGTCCCTTTTGCACAGTCGGAACAGTTTGACGCGTCGCTCCCGACGTCTGAGAGTTTGGGTTTCAGGCCGTACAAGTAGCCTCGGCGCGTGCTGTTCATGCTGCCCCAGACGTCGTCGCCGACGACCTGACGCACGTCGTCCGAGTACGACGACCCTGCAGACGACGCACCGAGTGACGCAGCTGCTGCTGGATTCGATAGGAGCGACGCAGTGGAATTTGTATGGGGGATCGGCAATGCGCCGATCGACTCGGTCGTCGTACCAGTGGAACTCGAGGTCGAACTACCAGCCAACGCCTCATCGCCCGTTGAGACGACGATCTCTTTGAACCCGAGTTCGCGTTTGATCTGCGTCTGGACAGTCTGGATCATGTTGTCGACGAACGCACTCGTCTCTTCCATGCTCTGTTCGCGGAACGAGCCATTGCGCATTGAGCTCCGACGGGACATGGACGATACGAGCTGCGGCGGGTGCATCGTAGGGAGCATGTCGGTGGAAGTGGTTGTGCAGGACGCACTGGACGACGGAGCGTCGAACGTCCGACTGCTGCTCTTGCTCTTGCGGAGCGAGTGCCGGAACGAGAATGAGCCACTGCGGCGCGACGCAGACGACGAGAGGGGCGGCTGGGACGACGACGACGACGGCGGCGGGGAGCGACCAGATGGCGCAGACGCAGGTGGCGACGCGCGATCGCGCGAGGGGGAGGGGGCGAGAGCTGGAATGATGGGCTTCGGGGTATGCGCCTGACGAAAGCGACACAAATGCGGCTGGGGTCGCTGGAGAAGAGAGAAGAGAGCGGCGAGTCGAGTACCTTTGCCAGCTGGTTGTCGTTGAGGAGACGCTGGCGCGACGAGGAGCTGTCGACGACGACGGACGCGAGAGCTCTTGCACGTTGCGTGTAGACTGGAAAGTGGTCGAGTGCTGCGACGCGATCGTCTGGCAAGTCGAGCGTGTGAAGGGAATGGAATGAGACTTGCGCTTCACACAACAATTTTGCTGTTTTTGTTTTGTGAGTTGATGCATCGTGAAACGAGGGATCGTCCGGGACAGTGCGACAAAAACGTGGTGCAAAAACAGAACCACGACATCACCATAGTGAAAGCAAGTCAGCAAAACGTCAGTTGTCAAGCTTGGAGAAGCATCTCCCCTACAAAAAGCAAGCTTATTGTCGCCGTTCGTTCGATGATGGGCGTGATGATGCACAAATGGAAACGACAAAACAAGTATGTCCATCGCTGTGCTTGACAATTACTGAACAGTATTTTCGTCAGGATGATGCACGAGCTGTGTGGTGACTGTAACGTATGCATCTGTGCTCGTACTGAGCACGAGATGTACTCACGTGTGGCGACTGCTGTGCGGTCGTTGCTCGTTTGAGGAATTGCTCGAGTAAGCTCTATGCGCGTTTTGTCAACGTGCCGACTGTTATTTGATAGGTTTTGTTTTTTGTACGCTGCTTTTGTCACGTTCAAGAAACTCAGAATTGTCTCTCGTTCGCATAGTATACAGGTTTTGTCATTTCCCGCATACACATACGATTCGCAGTTCTGCTGATTCGCAGTGCAAACCCACAAGCCGATCTCTCCAGCACAGTTCAGGTACTGCAATGCTGGCATGTCCTCTTACACCACAACGACGCGTAGTGCTGCCATCATGGCTGCGCTACATGCTTGTTGGCAAAGCATACGGCTTGCCTCTTTTTAGCGGCATGCCGGCACATTGTCGTTCACCAGCTGTGCAAGCAACTTTCGCAAGTTCCAATATCGATTGAAAAACTGTGCGTGATTTGTGCGGAGTTTGAGCAGCAAGATCGAAACTCAGGGTCGATGTGCTTTGGCGTGCGATACACATTAGGGTTGATAGTGATTGGCGAGCCTGTGTTCGACGCCCGTGTTGTTGGCACAAATCGGCTCAATTATCATAGTGGTTTACAAAGTGCAATGGCGCATCCTGGTCGATTGTGGGTGAGTTCGAACTCCTCTTCGTTCTCGCTGTTGGATAGTTGTTGCTTCATCACGGTCGACGAATGGATTGCAGATTTCGAACCGCACACAGCGGGTGGACGCTGTGGCTCCATGCTTCTCGCCGTCCTCGTCGACGTTGGCCTCAATTGGAGCAGTGTACGTACCCGCGCTGATCAATTCTCGCATGTGCAAGCGAAGCGCAGGGGCGGACTGGCAGTCGCATATCTGAGCCGCTTGCAACTACCACACTGCTCTCTCTGCCTCTCTTGCCTCTCTCTATCTTCTCGTCGACAAGTAGCAGTTCGGTCGTTCACAGGGCATAGCTCGCATCTCAGATGAGTGTGCAGCGCCGCGTCGACGCTTTTGATAATCAGCACTTCCTACAATGCAGTGCTGTGCCGGTATCACAGCGCATTGTTGTGTAGATGACCAGCTATTGCACTGTGTTCATGCTCACATTAAAGCGAAGCAGTGCGGCAGGCAATCGAATCAGACACCATTTCGTCTACCAACAGCAGGTTGTTGTGAAGTGCAGAGTGTGTTGGTCAAGCGAGCCACTTCCATGATGAGTGTTAGGCGCCACAAGCGGTTGCGGCAGATTCGGGACTGTTCCCCTGCTACCAGAATTGCTAAACCATGGGGGAACTTTGCTTGCTATAACACATACAGACAGTATGACCAAAGGGAAGTTTTCACACTGATGCGCATCAAACGCAACATAGCTGTCGCGTCAACAGCTCGCGCACTCGCGTTTTAGCTCTGCACTCCATCAATCCACGGCGATAATGGCGTCGTCTACACGCTTTGTGCTCGCACGCCCAGTATGTGCGGCGCTGTTGCTGCCATTGCTGCTGCTTCTGCACGCAACAGCGCTTGCAACAACGTTGCCGCCACAACCGCATGTGCTCGGAAACGACGCGCACGTCGAGAAACAGTTCCACTTTGTCGGCGACTCGCACGTCGAGTTTGGTCGGCAGCTCGGGCATACGTTTGCAACACAGATCCAAGCACGCGTACGCGACACGACGAAGCTCCAGGCGCTGTTGCTGCCGTACTACGCGACACCAGCCGGCAAGGCACTGTATCAGCAGTACTACGACACGCACGTCGCAACGTTCCCTGTACGCGTCGCTACCTGTCTTGCATAGCAGTTGCTGTTCTTTGCCACTGCGTAGACAGAGCGCTGTGACAGCATCTGCGTTTGCTACCGATAGCTCATACATGTAAATCGATGTGCCGTTTGACAGGATTATGTCGACGAAGTGCGTGGTTTGGCGAACGGCAGCAGCGTTCCGTTTGAGGTACATCCTCGTCCGTTGCTTCATTCGTTCCGTTCAACTGCTACAGCCTTACAATCTGCTTGATCGATTTGCTAGACGCTGTTCTTGCTAAACTTGATTGAGGAGTTTGAGGACTCGATCCCTCCATCCTTCCAGTCGCACGTCGTGCGGCGCCACACGCTACGGTGCTCGGACATTGTGCTCACATCGCCGACACTCCAAGCAGTTGTGCACAACGAAGACGGCGCTGCTGCGGACGTAAACCGCACAGCGATCGTCACTGCGACGATCGGCGACGCGCCGACGTTCGTTGCGTACACGTACCTGGGCGATCTGCCGTCTGGCGCGTTCGGGTTCAATGCAAACGGCGTCGCATTCACGCTCAACTGTGCGTCTCTCTCTCTCTCTCTCTCTCTCTCTCTCGTTATACAACGCCTGATGCGCTTGTTCGTTTCTTTCTGGTACAATTATCAACAACAACACAGTCGTGCAGCCAGCTGACACGTTTGTCGGTGGCCTCGGTCGTGGGTTCATCTCGCGTGATCTGTTGGCAGCAGCGAACGCAACGGACGCACTTGCGCGCATCACTCGCCCGCAGCAGGCGACAGGACACAACTTCCAGCTCCTGGACTTGACGACCCAGCGCGCGTGGAACATCGAAGTCGCGTCGTTCGAGCGCGTCGTCGTGCATGAATTTGTTCCGTCGTCGTCGAACCAAACAGTCGCGTCGTTCCACGCGAATCAGTACCAGCGCCTGGCGATTGCGCAGCCGGCATATGCGAGCAGCGTGCATCGCATCCGACGATACAATGAACTGCCGCCACCTACAAACGTCCGTGAGGCGCTCGCAGTGCTGGGCGACCAGTACGATCGCGAATGGCCCGTGTTCCACGACTCTGTGTCGCACGCAAATGGCGACTTGTCGGGTATGACGCTCACGACGATCGCATTCGATCTGCGTGGCAAACGTGCGTTCTCGTTCCGTGGGAACCCCCGTGCGATGCGGATCAAGTTTGTGTGGGACCTCGTGACGCTGCGCGTGACGCCCGATGATGCCGAGTGATTTTAG
>JAADXH010001585.1:0-10316 GCA_023337595.1 Globisporangium camurandrum | reverse complement strand
GACCTCTACCGCTGCTGCATCGACGGCCACAACGACCCCGCTTATGGGCGACAGCAGTACTGCAGCTCCTACGCGCAGTCGCTTTGACTCACGCACACTCGAGGCAGAAGTTCTCGAGACGCCGCGGTATCTCACACACGACAGCAATGGCACCAGCGGCGGTCTGTCGTTCAGCGAAGCGTTTGCTGCGATCCGCAACACCGAGTCGTATACAAAACCCAAGACGCCGCCACCGCCTTCGACTGCAGCAACAACCGCAACATTCGTAGGTGGATTGCCTACTGCGCCAGGTGGCCACGTCGCGCGCACAACGGACGCAGCAACAGTCGTGCTCGTGAACCGGTGCCAGACAGGCAATCCGCTGCTGAAGGCTGTGCGAAACGTGAGCCTCGCATTTCAGGACGGCCTCATTCCGGATTACGTCATGGACAGTACATGCTGCGTGCTGTTCCTCAGCGTGCGGTACCACTTGCTCCATAATTCGTACCTTGAAGAACGACTCGATCGTATTCGAAAAGAGGACCCGACCGTCTATCGCTGCAAAGTCGTGTTGTGCTACGTCGACGTCGATGACAATGAACTCGCACTGCGTGAGATCAACCGCGTGGCGCTCCTGAGTCAATCGACGCTCCTCTTAGCATGGAGCTGGCTCGAAGCAGCGCGGTACATTGAGACGCTCAAGTCGTACGAAAACAAACCAGCGACGTTGATTCAAGAGAAAGTTGAAGCCGAGTTCCTCCCGAAAGCGAACGACGTGCTCACGACGATCCGATCGGTCAACAAGACCGATGTCGTGACGCTCTTGTCGACGTTCCAGAACGTCAAGGGCCTCATGAATGCGTCAATGGAAGAATTGTCGCTCTGTCCTGGTGTCGGTGCGAAGAAAGTGCGACTGTTGCTCGAGACGTTTAATGAACCATTTACGAAACGATAAGTAGAGAGACAGAGAGAGAGAGAGAGAGAGAGAAAGAGAGAGAGAGAGAGACCGCTTGTACTTATCAGTTGCGTAGATTCTACATACAAACGCACCAACAAAACCCACTTGTTTACATTATCACAACTGCTACCATCTCTCAGTTCGCCTGTCGTTTCCCACTACCTCATACGCGCTCGTTCAGTGCGGTGAGCGATCGGCGCTCGTCCGCATGTGCGCGTCGCTCGCTCGGACGAAGTTTGTGCGTGCAGCACGTTGTTGCACATTGCAGCAACGACGCCAGTCGATTCGGCATGTTACATGTCTTTCTTGCTGCTCTAGCGATTTTGCAACACACAACGAGCAATTGCAACACATAACAGAAATACACAATTCCAATGAGAATCCGTTCACGGAATTGCAACAACAGATTCCCACGCGTGTGGTGAAACAACAACAAACAAACGCAGTCGCTTCCAGCAATCAGTTGGTTCACTTTAATCGCTTCGATGGCGCGTGCGTATAGACGACGCTCTGTCTCTGTCTACCTATCGTACTCAACCGCTTGCATGGACGAATCGACCAACTGACTGCTGAAAAGCGACTGCGTGCCAGTTCCACACCGCCAGAGAGAGAGAGCCAGAAACACAACAACAACACCAGCAAGCGCCTTACACGTTCGACGGCAGACCAGCGCTGCTGCCGCCATTGCCGTCGACTTCGGCCGTATAGCCGATCGCTTCGACTGCATCGATCAGCGTCGTCACGGACGCCGTGCCCGCAACGTACGCAGCGTGTTCGTCGAACGCCACGAACGCGTTCGTGACGCCCGGCGTTGCGAGCAGCGCTGCTTCCACGGACGTCCCGCAGTTCTTCATGCACGTCATACCCCCGACGCGGATACGGACGGTCGACGGGTCCGTGTAGCGCCACACGCCACGTTCGTTCGTGACATCGACATCCAAGTCCTTGAGCCACAGAAACCCGGCGCCAAAGCCCAAGATCAATGCAATGAACAGTCCAGATTCGTAGCTCATGACGACGAGCATCGCAAAGTACGCGATCGTCATCTGCGCCATGTACAGCAGCGCCAATAGCAATTTACAGAGCCATTTGTGCGTTTTGTCAGTCGGGCGCAACTTGCGCGCTGCGACGAGCTGTTGCCGAATCCGCTCGCGTTGTTGCACGAGGCATTCGTTCGAGAGCGCGAGCGCAAAGCAGCCGAGGAAGCCCAAGACGTACTTGAACGCGCTGTTGAGCACCCACGGCTGGAAGAACAGCCGGACGCACGAGCCGTTGATCGTCGACTGGAAGCCGTTGAACATCACGGAGCCTTCGCCTGCGCAAAATGTATCTTCGATTGCGTCCGTCGCTGCAGGTGCAGGCGTCAGTGGCGCGTCACTCGACGTTGCTGTTAACGATGCTGTGAGGTCGGGTACCATCGCTTTCGCAGCAGCACTGAGCGCTGTGATCTGCATCGCGTCAGCGCACGTGGCGCCTTTACACACGGTTTTGTCGACCAGAAATCGCACTTCCGCGTTGACGCTGGTCAAATATTTGTGTTTCGTCGTCTCGGACGCAAAGTAGATCTTCTGGCCTTCGCGCAAACAGACAAACTGGAAGTTCGCGGCCGTGACAACGTCGCCCGAGATCGGGTCGACGATCGGTGTGCCGGTCAGACACTCGGGACAGGCGTTCGTGCACTTTGCGTAGCTCTCAGTGTCGGTCTTGTTCACGATAAACTCGGCCATGTTGGCCGCTATGTACGCTGCGTCGGTCGATTTGAACGTCGGGTACGACGGAAAGCTCCGCGCTTCCATGCCGCACGCGTACACGCGCTGGCCTTTTGCGAGCTCGACAAAGTTCGCGTTGTCGTAGCCCATCTTCATCGTCGACATGCGGCACGCAGGGCACTTGTAGTCAGTTGTCGTGTCCGCCAGTGCGTGCATGCCGTGCATGCCGTGCATCGCATGAGCAGTCGCGCTGCCAGCACCGAGCATGCCGATGGCAACAGTAACAAGTGCGAGCGTAAACGCGCGCATCGTAGAAGTCGTCTGGTGGTGGATCGTAGCTGCTCGAAAGAGATAAAATGAGACTCGAGTGCAGTGAGTGAGCTGGACAATGTTGCTGTCCTGTCTCGAGACGTGTCAACTTGCTCGAGCTTTGGTGATGAACTGGACGCGAGGAGATCAAAAGTCGACGACGGCAATTCAGAACTGGTACCAAACACAACGACAACGCAAAACAATTGTTGAAAAACACACCAAAACAAATATTTCGTACTAGTGCAAACAGCCAATCTAAACAATCCGTCGAGCATTGAGGCAAGACAAAAAAGTCGATCCATTTTCTTGACAGAAGCACGCGCCAACTTGCACGTTCGCGACCCGTCACACTTCACACAAATGCATTGCACGTTTGCTATTGTTGATCGCTCGGACTTCCCTTTCGACGAGCTGCAGAACTTGGCACGCGGTCGTCTTGAGCTGCAGCAGTGTCAATTGTCGAGCTGGCAGCAGTATCAATTGACTGACACTGCTGCCAGCTCGACAATTGCGAAAGTTCGCGCATCTTCTCACGCAATTGAATGTGCGCGATTGTTGACAGATTACAGCAGCTAATTTCTAGCTTTTTTTGCTCCGAAAACTTGTCAGTATATTCGTGGATTCTAAATCAGCAACTGTACTTTTTATCCTGTTTTTTAATACAGCAAACGTTCAGCGTGACCCACATCTAGCAACTTTGGTCAGAACATATTAACTTTGGTAGCTCACAATGTATTGAAATCGACACAAACACAAAACTCGATTTTAAATCGGCACAAGCACAGCATACTCGAGCCGTCGTCACTTTCGATCGTGAGCTGCCCACTTGTGCGCACTCGTGCAGCCTCTCTCAACATCGCTGCTCAATTGCGATTCAACCATCGACGATCCAAAGCGCCATGCCCACACCACCGCGTCGTCATGGACGGTGGCTCGCGACACTTGTCGCCATACTTGCGTTGCTCGCGACTGTAAGCGACGCCGGTCAGAACTTGCGCAAGACGACGTGTCCGCTCTGTGACATGGACGTCAAACCCGACATCAACGCGTCGATATTTGGCAACCAGTTTGTGTACGCCTGTGAGATGGCCGGGCACATTGATGCACTCCAGAACCAACCGGTGCGTTCCTGTCGAGTGTGTCGTGTAGCTCTTGGGCAATGGCGCCATGTGCGCTGTGCGCTTGTATCTGCTGTGTCTACTTGCTCTATGCACCGACACAAACATCCTTACATTTGTCTACAACGCTCTACTGCGATAGAGCGCGAACCTCGGACCGCCCGTGAAAGTCGACATTGCGACCGACACGATCTACAAAGACGCCACGGAGCTCGAGTGCCCCGTGTGCAAGAAGACGTTCAAGGAGCTGTCGTACGCCGTTCCGTGGATCTCGATGGGCAGCCAGAAGATCTTCACGTGCTCGAAAGCCCACGCAGATGAAGTCTACGCCAACCCAGTGCGTCCTTGTCTACTACTAGCCGCTTGGACGGACACGATTGGGTTATTGGCCACCTCCATAATGTACTGACGCACTGAACATTCTCGTACTCCATACGTAGCTCAAGTACTTTGCAGCAAGCGAGCGCTCGAGTGGCTTTTGTGACAGTGGCTCCGGTTCGACGCCTCGCGGTTCAGTCATGTTTGACGGTTTCCAATTAGCATTTGGCGCCGATGCGACGTGCGCACTGCTGTTGTTCCAGCCGTGGGTGCTGTCGACGGGCGTCAAGTACGCACTCGCGTTTCTTGGGATCGTTGCGCTTGCGGCGTCGCTCGAAGGACTCGGTGAGTGGCGCGAACACGTTTCCAAGCGATTGTACCGTGACTATGGGATCGTATTTAGTCAAGCCGACTATTTGGAATTGTCGACGCCGCTGAACAATCCAACGCATACGATCGGCGCGCGCCCGTCGTTCAGTGCAGCGAAAGCCCAGTTTGGATTTGACGGCAGTGGCGCGCAGCTCAAGATCGTCCGGCGCATCCCTCTGTGGTGCAAAGTTGCGCTTGCGAGTCTCTACATGCTCCACATTGCAATTGCGTACGTGCTGATGCTCGTGATCATGATGTACGAGACTTTGCTGTTCGTCGCCGTGATTCTCGGCCTCGGGATCGGTTTCTTTGTGTTCAAAGACACGGAAGCCGATCAGATGACCGGTAACATTGATCCGTGCTGCTCGACGTAGTAAAAGGACCACAACGATGACGCTGTAGGAGCCAGTTAGTATGCCAATGACAATGGCAGGTCTCTTTGTTTTTGTTTTTTTATCTCTTCCTCTCTAATTCGTTCCACAGGCGTTTGCTTCTGGTAGCGATTGTCGAGCGTGCTAAAATCAAGGATGTGTGATCACAAGCTCGAATCCTGTGGTCCCTTTTTCCGTTCGACATTTTGATTTGCATCATAGAATTCACATTGTTCTCACACTCGCACAAGCTCTGTCGGTGGCGGTGCCAGGTCTTCAACACACCACTGCAAGCGCATACGACGACAGCAGCAGCAAGCATGTACGGCACGATCGCAAGCGGTAGCAGTAGCAAGAAGCTCGACGCAACGTCGCTCGCACCACCGGAAGTCGCGCCGTCGCCGTTCCGGTACGCCGTGCAAGAGGGTGACTCGCTTGCGCGCATTGCCGCGAAGCTGCATACGACCGAGGCGCAGCTGCTCGCACTCAACCCGATGCTTGCGCCACCAGCGTCCTCGTCGCGCAAGCAGAAACACAAGCACCACCGCACGATCAAAGTGTATCCTGGCCAGCAGCTCGTGGTCGACGACGCACGGCACGTGTCGTTGCCGCCGCCGCCCGAAGTGATTGACAATGGCTGGGGCCAGATGCACGTCGTCCGTGCTGGCGAGTCGCTCGAGAGCATCGCTGCGCAGTACAACACACACGAAGCGCTGCTACGACAGGACAACCGGCAGTTCTTTCCTGCTGGTGAGCGCGGCGTGCTCGTCGCGGGCCAGATGCTGCACGTGCGGATCGTCAATACGGGCAGCGGCATCGACGACGCTGAAGACGTGATGGACCACGCACAAGCCGTGCGGCGCCACAGCGCGAGCTCGCCTAGCACTCGTGCGCGCAGCAGCGCCAAACCAGTCGTGACGGCGTCGACAACAGCGTCGGTGACCAAGTACAAGTCGCACGTGGTCGCCCGAAGCGACTCGTTCGAGTCGATCTGCCGCGCGTACAGCATCACGTACGCACAGCTGCTGCAGATGAATCGCGGCCGGTACCCCGTCGGTGCGCGTGCAGTGCTCGTGCCTGGCGACAAGCTGATCGTCCCCGACGCAGCTGCGACGCACGAAGCCACGAGCCGCCGGAACGTCGCGGAAGTGACGCTCACGAAGCAGATCCACGTCGTCGCAGTTGGCGAGACGCCAGAGGCGATTGCTGCAACGTATCGCATGACGCTCGACGAGCTGCGGGAGTTCAATCGCGCGTACTTTCCGAAAGGCTACCGTGGCGACATCCGCGCGGGCTACAAGCTGGTCGTCAAGCGCGTCGTCGTTGCACAAGAGCACGACGACGATCAGGAGGAGACCGACAGTGACGACGACGGCGACGGCGTCGACGAGTACCGACGTGGACATCGACGTAGCAGCAGCGGCCTGGACCGCGACGCGTACGCGACGATCGGTGGCGACAGCAGCGACGCAAGTGACAGTGACGATGAACCGTAGGGGTAGGAGAACAAAGCAGAAGAAAAAAAGAGCCAGTGTAGCAATATGTCCAACGACAAACAACCACACAATGCATTCCCTGGCGCCTATCTGCTTCCTATGCATTTGCTTCTGCTCATGTACTAAATAGATTCCAACTACGTGCAAACTGCAACACACGCACACTCTTACGGACGCAAACCGCGAGTCACAACACCAGCGTCGACATCGTCAAGATCCTGTATGATCGCAATGCGACGGCGCGCCGTCGTACGCAACACGTGGTGCTGGATCACAACATGCGGCTCGGTCACAGGCTCGGTAGCAGTCACGTGGCCGTCGACGCCGTCCTCGCTGCCCTCAGAGTGGTCGTCCTTGCGAGCGCCAGTCGGTGCGTGCTCCACAAACGCGCGCAGCACATCGCCGTCGTCGTCGCCAACGCCTTTGTCGGTCGTCGACTCGCTTGCTTCCGAGTGCGTATCGGTATTGGGACTCGACGCGTCGTTGTCGACACTCGACTCGTGGCTCTTGTCACTGTTGTCGTCCGACGACGCAGACGCTAGTTCGTCAATGCGCTCGAGCGCCGTTGCGTCGATGTCGCTGCTGCTGCTGCTGGTCGCGTCCAAAAGCCCCCTGTCTGCAGTTGCAAACAGCTCGATGACTTCGACGTCATCGTCGTAAGCGACAAATGGGCGACGCAACCGTTGCTGCTTCTGTCGCCAGTGCTTTGTGCGCACACGACGCACAATCCAAAGCGCAAGTGCAGTCACAAGCGCCAACAGCAGCACGACGCCAGCCATTGCGATCGCGTGCGTCGGCAACCCAAGCAGCGACATTGTATCAGCACGCGCTGCAGGCACAGCGTCGCAGTTCGCGTCGCTCAAACCGTCCGCAACAGCGTCAACGTGTGCAGCAGCGCCACTTGTCGCGACGAGGTCAACCGGGTCGATAGCTGGCAGCAGCATCGCAGCGACGTCATCGTTGCTCGCATGCGGTGCATCCGTACGCACTGGATCAGCAATCGCAGACAGCAGCAACTCGTCACCGACAGCAGCCACCACAATGACATCTGCGCTCGACGCGTCCACAACGACCACTGCGTCGTTTGGCAGCAACTGTGCGTCATTGGCATCCTCCGTATTGCCAGCAGCACCTGCAATGGCATTGCTGTCGTCCTTGTCGCTGCTCGATTGCGCGTCGCTAGCGTCCAGCAGCAGCGCAAGCATCGCGTCGTCGTCGTCGTTGTTGCGCAATAGCATCCCGCCATCAGCTGCGACATGCTCTGCCACAACAGCGTCGAGCTGCTCGGGCGTCCGCGTCGCGAGTTCGTTCAACACTTGCGTCATTCGCGGTCGGACCGCTTGCAACACGTCGTCGTCCTTGGCAATCTCTTTCCGACCGGCAGTCTCAACAGCCTCGTTGATGCTGTCGTTCAGCACGTGCTTGAGATCCTCCAACGTCTCGACGAGTTCCTCGAGCTCCTCGAGCTCCTCGAGCGTCTCGGCCAACGCGGTCAGCTGCTCGACGGACTCCACAGCTGGTGCTGGCGACACTGGTGACTGCTCAACTGGCTCGTTCTGCGCAATCACCCCTTGGACATGCGCCTCAATGTCATGCCGTGCGTTTGCTACGACAGCCTCTGCAGCGAATTCCATCTCACTCCGGACAGCCGCATTCACGTCTGCAATCGTCGCGTCCAACATAGCAGCGTGTTCAACGCGTCGCATCTGCATGCGCATGAGCTCGTCCTCGAACGCACGGTCCAACGTGTAGATCTGCTCGTGCACCACACGCTGCGCAGCTTCCAGCGTCTCCAGTGCGCTTAGGACGTCTGCACGCACGCGGTCGTTCGTGCAGCTGTCGTCGGTCGGTGCTGGCGTCGACGTTGTCAGCGACCGCACGTAGGCCATCGCAGATGCAGCTGCATCAGCAACTGTAGTCCATGCAGTGGAGAAACCCGCTGCGGTCGTTGTTTTGGCGTCCTGAACCCATTCGATGGCTGACTGGAGCACTGCGCTGTGCCAGGCCGTCTGCCACAGCGACTGTGTGTGTGACTGGCACGAACGCCATGCAGCAGCAGCAGTGTCGCGCACAGTCGCACGCGATTCCGTCGACGCAGTTGCCAGTAGCGCACCAACCAGCAACGCAATAGGCACCAACGCAACGACGCGCTCCCAGAACCCAAACACACGAGGCGCTGGCATTGGCTCGTCTGTTGCTTCCGCTGTTTCAATAGCGTCTTTGTCGTCGTTGTTTGCTGGAGTCACGACTGCGTCGTCGTCGATCAGCGCTGCTGCCTCGACCGTCGGGACAAATGTGCGCTCCTCAGTCTCCTCTGTTTCCACGCGCTCCTCTGTCTCCTCTTGTTCCTCTGCTTCGACCATTCGTGCCTCTGTTTCCACTGCCTCTTCTTGCACTGACGCGTCAGCAAGTGCAGTCGACGCATCGTGCTCATCATCGTCATGCAGCGGCGTGTGCGCAGTCATGACTGTGTGAGTGAGCGCAGCGACAACTTCATTGTGAAACGCAATGGGATCGTCACGACCGCTAGCTGCAAACGCCAATTCAAGCGACTCAACGACCAAACGTGGCACTTCAAACTGCAACTGCGGGTGCTGCGCAGCTGCAGCATCACGCACGGCGCGTTCGCTAGCAATCGTACTGTTGTCTGCAGTATGGTCGTCGTCTGTGTGGTTGAACCACTCGCTCGCGACTGCAGCATCCGCGTCCGATGGCGCTACCAGCGCCAAATCAGCAGCAGCTACAGACAGATCAATTGCATCAATCGATTCGGCTGCGTCGTGGGTTGTAGCGCTCTCGTTGGCGTCGGATTGCGCTGTAGGCGTCTCGAGCGTCCTTGGTTGGTGCTGTAGCGCTGCAGATTGCTCCGTACTGTCAGGTGTTGCAAACTGCACGCTCCGGACGTCGTCGTCGTTGTCAGCAACAGTCACATCTATCGCAGCGTCGTCGCTTTGCAGGTCGCTTAGCGCTGCCTGCTCGTCACCGATATGCATTGGCGGATCGCGTGGTGGGGGCGTAGGCGCTTGAGCAGACGACTGCAGCAGAAGCGGCGGTGGGGTAGCTGGCAAGAGCGGAAGTGCGTGCTCTGTGGTGTATGTAGGTAGCTGCTGCTGTCGATGCTCGCTCGTGCCAGTGCTACTGCGCTTGGACGAAGGTGGCGTCATGCCGCTCAGGCGACGACGCAAGTAGTGGTCGATGCGTGGGATGCTGCTTCTAGAGTGTTCCGAGCTCAGCCGTCGTGTTGGAGACTGGATTGCAGCGGGCGGCGCTGCTGTTGGTCGAAATGGTGGTTGTTTGACCACTTGCTGCAGCTGCTGCGACTTTCGCTCGCGTCGCCATTCGTCTAACCGCTGCTTCCGCGTTGGCGTCTGCGACTCGGCGCTAACTGTGGCATCCGCAGCAAAGTCTCTGTCGTCACCTGACATTGCGATTGCAAATGTGCGAATCCCGAAGTTTTGTTGCCTACAAAAGTGTCCCTTTAGATATGTGAATGCCGAGCGGTAAAACAAACAAACGTTTAGTAATGATAAATTACTCGTACAGTGCTGCTAAAAACTATAGGCGCACCTCTACTTTTGCAAACGTGCAGCCAAAAAATAATTTTCTGAAAACAAAACTCGGCTCAAACACTGTAGATATACAGCCCAATCATCACCAAAATACCTTTTCGATAACACTATTCTTGT
>JAADXH010001584.1:0-10317 GCA_023337595.1 Globisporangium camurandrum | reverse complement strand
TGACACGGCTCGTGAGACTTACGAGGCATGGTATTGTACGCTTAATGTATGACTACTGTATCACTGAAAGGGGGTTGTATATTGCTGTCCATAAGATATTTTTTTACATTTCAACATTATTGTTGTCGAAAATGTTGTGCTGATTAGCTAGTACCATTATGCAATTTAGGATGCGAACTAAGTATGTACAGCAACTACCAACATACCAAATATACCCGAAGTTGCAGTTGCAACAATATTTATGATTTCTCTTTTGGCGTACATGTATGACCACAGCATAAATTGCGTGCGTTAGCGATCAGAAAATGCATCACCTGCAATTGCGACCAAAAACGCATTGTGCACTTGCTTGACATGTCGACGCCGTATAGCCCGGAATCATCAAAACTGAAACTGAATCGATCACATAGTACATACATGATATACATGATTGGCTCCGGTGGCGAACCGTCTGTCAACATTGCATGCCATATTCGCGTATGACATTCCAATATAACACTCGCCGTAACACCCCTGCCGCTCATTTGTACTACTATGTACCACTAGACAATCAACCATTCAAATGTTAGAACATTGCGCTGGCTCAAATACTTTGTTTTTTGATAAACAATGGGTCAAATCAACTGCTTGCTGAGTGTATATTTGCTAGTATTTTCTTGTTTGCTGAATATTGCGCATGCGTATCGAATCAATTTTTTAAGCCGTTTGTTGAACGTCCAAAGTCAAATATACGATGAGAAGACACTTATTCTCAAAGCCATTAGGAATTTGCATGGTTGTAAAGCGTGTCCTATAGTCTTTTGACTAGCCATATTCGGTTCATACAACAAACGATCAAGGCACGATCTCTTTTTATGATATGATTTTTCGCTGTTAGTGCACCGACACTCATCCGATCAAAATGATGGGTGACAAAAACGACGCAATCACTAGCTATAAATATTAAAATCCGCAAATGTCTTTGGATGGTACAGCTTCAACCGGGCAACGAAAAAGCTAATGATCGATTGTCTAGTGGAACAGAAACGAATATTTTTACCAGTACAGTACAAACATATTTAGATTCGCGCGTATGCAAAACTGGATTGCAAACAATAACTTTTCATACAGTTAATCGAACGTCAGTGTGTTAATGATCATATTGTATAGAGGTGGATATAAGTAAAACAAACAAATAAATACCTTTTTAGACGAGCGGCTAGTGAATGTAAAACGATATATAAGTAACGAGCCTCGGACAGCAATACTAAAGCATACAAGAGGCGCTTAATGGACTGGTCTCAACCTCCGCAAGTTCTTAATCCTCATTTTCTACTTGCTCATAGTGGCAACGAGACGTGCGTTCGATATAGCTGCTTGTTTTTGCAAAATCGCGGCTTTACAAGGTACTTTACAGGGGTCAGAGATATATGGATGTACTGTATCTATTGCAATCAAAATGCGCATGATAAATGGATGAAGCGAAAAAACTGCAATACTGTATACAATCAGAACGATTATTTGGTATGTGTTCAGAAAGATCGAGAACACATCTAATTGATCTAGATACATATCAAGCAAGCCACACGTAGCGTGTGGAACAAAACGCACTCGAGACTCGATACCGGAATACATATGAATCGGTGACAAACAATGAGCATCGACTCGAAGTCACGAAATGTATCGATATTGCAAACTTAGTCGGTTCTTCGACTTGTGATCAAGGGAATTTTAAACTCATGCATTTTAATATTGGGAGGGGGATTAAGCGTATATTTTCAATTATGTGGCGAGCTGCACATTCATTACATTCGTGTCTGCGGAATTATCTCAATTCTCGCACGCTGCTCCATTATGCTCGGTCATTCGCTCGATTTTGTTTGTCGCACGCAAACTATAGAGGATAGCAGTTTATCTGAATGAAAAAAGTCTCACGTATTTGCGAGAGGGTTTGGTGCTTGTTTTCATTTGCTCGTCTAAAGAGTGCTCTGCACTCGTGCTTCTCGGATTGTGAAGTTATACCCACGAAAGGTTAATGGTCAGTGACACTGTATTGCATGTTTTTCTACAAATCCATACAGCTCAGTAAGTCAAATACGTCACATTTATACCACTTCTAAAAAGCTACCAAATGCATATTCAACCAATAGAACAAAAATGAGAGATGAGCAGGTACTAACATCAGGAACTTGAGATATGATGCGAGAGCGACGTTAAACAATGAATCGCGATACGAATCATGCAGCTCAAACATGAATTTTGCCATGTAACTAGACATTTCATTATACGTCGTATCTTATGTTGTCATGGCACACGTGCAAATAAAACAAGGTTTAACGAGTTGGAGAGAAGCCAAAAGATCGCGCTACAGGTACAAGGACTGAGCGACATACATCTGTCGAAGGCCGTACTACATTACATAAACGTAGTCACCAATTTTTAGCGTAATACTGTCGATCAATACCGTTCCCAAGACGAACTGATCACAACGGTCGAACAACGACAGCAAAAACAAAAATTGTGAGACAATTTCATGTATTCCCGAATATATCACCTTAGGGTCAGAAGATTGCAGCCAAGTCTTACCAGGAATCCTTACTTTACGTATACTATCGCAAACGCAATCCAACTCTCAAACCACCGTACACCAGTGCTCGTCTATTTATCACGACTAAACACGTTACCCAGGCGTACTAATTGGCGCCGTGGTGTCAGCTCAGACGAATACAGATCAAAACCTGACTAAACAGACGTATATATACGATATATGAAAAGTGAGCCGCACGTCTTTGTAGCCCACATTTCGATGACGGCGCGATGGTCGTCTGCTGTGTGATTTCCATCGCTAGCAATCAGGCATTTGCGAACTCAAAAGGCAACACGGACAACGTTCGATATCAAGCAACATTGGAGCAACACTGGCTGCAAGCCACAAATCTAGACCATCGGAGTAACTATACATACCAACAATTTACAGTAATCGACGCGGCCACTGGGATCACAGTCAATTTAGAAATCGTATCGTCAACGTGATGTCATGGCCAGCGATCTCCCCATTTTAGTCACATTGCTATTGTTCTGGGATCAGGCGAGACGAGTTTATGAACGTGGACGTCAGTTTTACTATCGCCAACAATTATTAAGCATGATTTATGAGATTGCTAAATAATACTTCTCAGCACAGACACCCAACCTTACGATACAGTTAAGAAATACGTTGAGGAGAACATAACAAAATCCAAGGGGGCTCTAAAAATCACATGTACTTAACGCGTTGCACTCAGTTGAAGCGTCATAATTCATGGTGCGAATATATCGAAGGTATGCCATTCCCTTGTATATGGTGGCAATATCTAATCAACTTCTTTTGAGGTTCGATGATTCTGTCGTAATAACGTGTACCTTCACTCATGCGATAGACTAAAATATTATTTTGATGCGAGAACGTACTTCTGTTTTCGTAAATATACCGCTGCGACCCTGACATAGTGTCTCATATCGATCTCAACTGCAAAATTTAGACGTACGTGTTCGTTAATCTGTTTGTCTTTGTGGTATGAGACATTATAATAGTACTATTTTAAACGCACTTTTGGATAGATTGTGATGAATAAATGGTATGCTAGGACAGTGAGTACATAAACAGCGGGTCGCGACAAATCGGCTTACGCAAAATGTTATACTTAAATGGAGTACTCCATTACAACATTTCCGGATAAATCATATATACATATTTGTATATATGTGTACTGTATACCCATAAGCAACAGCTTCTACAAAAGCGACGATAGAACTTACTGACGGTGTACCTTGATTTCAAAAGTAGAAGATTGCAGTTTATAGGGTGTGCTTCGGCTTGTGAAATTCAGGTTTGGTTGTCTAGTGTTGATCAATACTAAAAACTAAAAGCGTCTGCTTACCAAGTTTTCAATTTTCGCAAGCGTATGTTGCACATGCAATGCAACAGCCAGAATTTAGTGCAATTGTTGCTTGTTGAGCATGAGACACCGATGTGGTAAAAGCACAGGCAAATAGGTGCTCGGGACCAAGCGTTCCGACGTAACAGCAGTAACGAGCGCGTGTGACGTTTGACGCTGTAGCGGTGTGTTGCGTCGATGCGAGAGGATGAAGCACACTTCGCGTTGGACAACAATCGATGTGAGGATAAGTTCCACCCAATTGACGAAGACGTAACGCGAAGTTGGAAGGCTCGCGCGTAGGCGTGAACGAAATGGCGCGACGCGGGTGATTCGTCGAGGAATGTTGGCGATTACTGTGCGCGCTGGTGTACTGGATCCAGACGAATTGGTGTCATTTTGTTGGAAGAGCGGGGCTTTAGGTATCGTCCCGTCGGGATCGGGAGGTGGTGTTAAGAACGCGACTATGTACGATGACAGCTTGCTGAGGCGTAGAGCGACGATGAGCAAATGATTCAGGTCTTGATGCTGGAATATCAGGTTTCGGTTTGTGTTGATATCCGCTGTTTTTGTTCGTTCTGACTATTGCGTTTCCTTATTCAACGAATCCTATCCACTAATCATCCTATCTTGCTGTTCTGACTGCCAATGCGGCTATCATGCTCTCTACTGCAAGCGTTTCGACGTCGACAATCGCAATACCTACTCCTTAGACATCTTTAGGTTTAATATCACGTAGTGATAAATGTGGAACTTCTCGGTGCAATACCCCTTTTGTGACAATGTAAAAATACATTGCATATTTCGTATTCCAATATTCGTTGATGTGGCTGCTTCCCGGCTTGGTGAGTACGCTTATGCTCATCTCGCGAGTGCACAAAAATGCGAATTCAGAATTAATAATGTAAGATTGCATCTTGTTAGACGTTGCATACGATGTGACACTAATGAAGCGATCTCTACATTTAAGAGGTCGACGCATATGTATGACTTTTACACTTTTCACTCAAGTTGTGTTGCTAGTTGCTGTGTCCTGCAGGCTAAGTGCCGTTCACAATATCGCATTTGGCGTGGTCCACGATAAATTGATCCAGTCGCCCAGACCGATTTTACCAGCTCCATTTAGCTCGTGTTTAATACAGTACTACCGACACGTGAAGAATGAAATAACGAAATCTGTTTGTAGTTCCCTCTAAACTTGTGCAGAGATTTTTTGTGAGGACACTAATACGCAAAATCGAACATGCAAAACACGCAGAAAACTTGATGTTGTGACTTGAAGCCATCCGACACTATTTAAGAAATGACTTGCCATATTCACGATCACTAGTATTCGGATTAACGTATCCTGATATCATTCTTAGTATCGGAAAATATTTAACAGACACGCGTCATATATACATTTTAAGTCATTCAACGCTGCATCAACTAAACGAGTGGTCGAGCTAGCACAACACAAACGCATGGATATATTTGATGCAACTGTGGCGTAACATCAATCAGCTAGGACGATATCCGTCCTGCATCGTGTTTCATCACGTTATATTGCTCATGGCGCTAGGCACGAGCACATCTACGGCAGCTAATGCGCACCAGCTCATGTACTGGTACATGTCTACCATTATATCAACAGCAGCATGCAGCATAGGCACATGCACAACAGCGCATGTAGTTTACTCCAACGTCGTTTGTCACTTAGCAACATCTTACTTATTGCAGCATGCAATGCAGCTCAGTCGCCACAGCCGAAAGCGGCAGCAGATAGGCACGTGGTGTCGAAAAGGTAGTACAAGTAATGATACGGATGAATGCGCTGATATCAACACTGCTGCATCTTTCTGTCTCTCGCACTTACTGATCTCGTACCGCACAACTCTACGTGATATCGAATCTGCTTCCGTATCGTGCAAGCTCCACTGAGGGCCCCATACATATCTAGCGGTAAACGAATACTCGGAGCGCGGATCGAATACTGATTCTCAGGGCAATTTGTCCGTGTCTGCCGAAACGACCAGCCATCGCACGCTCGGTCGCACAACCGGCTGTGGCGTGATTCTGGCCGTCTACTGTGATGGTACAATTGGTGGTACAGCCGAATGCAAAGGGGGTTACGTCACATGCTCACCTTCACACTTCTTGGTGGATGTACGCCGCTCGATTATTCCATTGACCGACCTTGTGGAGCACGAGCACATTCGACGCTGCTGCAAACGTTGCGTGATCACTGGCGACACCACAGTGATAGACGTCGCCTTTGCACCCTTGGCTCTTGCGTCCGGGGTGACTGCGTTTTCAGTGTCTGCGTCCTCAACGCTTGCTTCCTTAATTGTGATGCTACCGGCGATGGCTCTCTGGACTCTGGTTTCCTAGACTTGATAGTCGTAGACGATAGAATGAAATGCAACAAGCTGGTCATCGCGTCATAGTTAAGCTGTAAGTAGGCGTCCACGAGTTATGCAGCGTAAATGAGAGGAAGCGAAGACAGTGTTGTTGGAAGCAACAATCCGAATGTATTGAATGATTAAAGTTCAGTATTTGTGCGTGTCTTGTACAAACAGCTAATATCATACCTTTTCTATGCTAAATACTAAAGTGAAACCTATTCTCAATGAGTAATATGCTGCCTTTGTAAATGATGGTTGTCAAATGTCTAAATGTATCATTGGTGAGAATGTTTAACTGTCATGAATAAGTGATACATGTTCAAGCAGCTTGCAAAAGCTGACTTGAATAGATATTCGATAGTCTATTTCCGCAGCACCTGACAATTTTAACAGAACTAGCACGTTTTACCCCGTTACACCACCTCCGTTTAATGGTGAGTCCACTCGATAAGTTGGGTGAGACGAAATATAGTGTGCAACATACTATTTGAAGCAAGCTCGCGACTCGAAAAACTATTGGCGACGTTCCTATTTGCACCACCGAATGTATCTATTAATATGTCACAGCTTTAACAAATATACCGAATGTGTCATAGTTGTATCGATTTGTTGCCTCTGTCACAAATACGTGGAACACTTGCACTGTGCCACGAATTGCACTGGATAAGTGACAGTAGCGACACTTTGCGTCTCAAGTAAGAGCGAATACAAACAAGCCTCCGCAGGACAACTGTGGTCTTGTTGACCACTAAATGTAAGTCTCTCGCAGATTGTCGACGACTCGAATTTCTCTCGCAACTCTTGCAAGGAACGTGCACAACTGTGTCGTACTCGGCATTTGGTTTGTTGCACGCTTTAACGACACAGATCATTTGTCTCGCTCTTGGCGAGAGCGTGTTCCACTTGCACGGTACTTACACCTGCCAGTGTGCGTGGATACGTAGGACTTGGCGTAACTTACTCATCCTTCCAGGGTCACGCGGGAGATGAAGTTATTCGCTATAACGTGGTTGTTTCGCTGTTATGGCTCACACATACATGGATTGTTTTTGTTTCGTAGACAGCGAGGTACTTGCCAACGCCCTCTTTGCAACTTAAAATGTTCTTTTGTCATGCTGTGGCGCCAAAAACTACTTCGGTTCGGCTCATTGTCGCCGATATCAGGATTGCGGTAGCGACGCGATGTGTTGCTGTCAGCTGCGTGCACGCTGGTGTTGTTGTATTCAGACGGTGTGGCGTAGTGATATCGTTCCATCGTAATCGTCTGTTCTGTTGTGGCGTAGCGTGATTTTCTATTCACTTTTCGCGCAGTGTCTAAAAGCTTCCATTGTGCTGGTTTGCTATAACAATCATATAATATACTCTTACGTGCCGAATGAATGTGGAATGTCCCTCAACATTTGGTTTCAAAGCGGTTCTTATACACTCACGATATCAACTCTCTAAAGTTGGAAAAGACATCGCAACTATATATACTGTGTGAAGGTGTCTACGTATGGCGATTCAATTTTCAAAATAAGTTGCCAATTCATGTTGGATGGGCTAAAAGCGTGTATACCAACCATTATTTGCAAGCAGGGAAGTTGAGAGCATACAGCAGGTAGTGGCCGCCATTGCGATTGGTACTGAGATCGAGGTCGTTGCTGTCGTCGTAATTGGCGCTCAGGCCACGGTCGTCGTTTCCACCGCGATTGATGCTAGCACTGCGACTGCGCAAACGAAATCAAGTCATTGACTCGCTCGTGGTCATGACAACTTGTGAAAACAAAATGAAGGCGAGAGCCAGCAGCCAAGCGTGCATCGCACCGCGATTCTACATCGAACAAGCGGATGACGCGTCAACGACGCGACGACGTAAACACGCGAGGAGGGACAATCAGCAGCTGTGCTGCTATTGTTGTGGTATGTGCGTTGGTCGTGTGCGGTCGTTGTGCTTTTGCTGGGAAAGGGGGGAAATCTCAACGATCCCGAATGTTGGTAAGAGAACTATTGCAAAACAGGCCACTTTTCGTGGAGCTGCATTTTCGACAAACCAGTTATGGCAACGATAATTTCAACAATTCCGATGCCGGCAGTTTCGATCTAGACAGTACAATGGTGTTTTCCGATCTTACCCTTTTGACACTGCAGTTTTCGACAGTGCATCATATCGACTGCGCAAAGTTGGGTAACGTGTTTTGTCATATCTTTTGAGCACTGCACACTCAACTTAAACCGATCACCGGTTTATCCAATACTTATCGGCTCTACCAGCGAAAGGAGCGATTGTGGTGAAGCGGGTGACACATTTTCAGGTGGGTCTGCTACCCGCTGGATATTACCGACGTGTAGTCAAAGACTGGTCAACAGTCACTATTTGCTGTGATGTCACTTCATCGAGGAAATCCCGCAATTTCGCACTACTCAATATTGGGCCAACGGAATTTAAGGGGGCTATTATTGGCCTCTTCGACTTCAACAGATTGTGGCAGAAAGAGCAATAGCCAGACAGGGACTCACACCAGCGAGGTCAGAATTCGAGATGAGTGGTGGACAGAACTAGATATAAGAGGCCAACATGACAGACTGAACAAGCAGATGCAACCATCCAAACAGCTCACAATTTGCCATTTTTCACTAGCATGTTCTGTCGTCGCCGAGCTTCTAAACCATCAACAGTCGATTCTAGCAGCCGCGGACTCAACCACCCCACCTCCTTGTCCGACAGGATGGCACGTGTCAACAGTCCATTCCGACGAAGAGGAGATAATCTAGCCACTGTATAAAACTGCTTAAGCATTGCTCTAGTCAAAGCGCGCTTTTGCTTAAGACTGCTGCTTGTCCACATCTAGACCCATCGCCGTCGTCGTTCGTATGTCGTCGCCCCAACTGCGAGGATCCCATCATTTCTTTCGCGCCACCAAGGCGAGCACGGGTAGATCTGACCCCCGTCACTGCACGCGCAGACCCGTTCATCGACGACACTCGTCCATCCTCTACTCAAACACTGGTACTGCCAGCAACTGCTTGAAGCACGCCTGCTCGACGTACGCCGCGAGCCCTTGATCCCGTCCAACTTTTCGCTTGTAGGTTTACCACACTACAAACGCAGCTTCGCGCGCATTGTACACGTTCTTGCATGCAGAGCACGACGAGAAGTTTAGCGAGGTGCTCATTGAGTTGTGCATGACTCGTTTGAACGGCAGTAAGAGACAGATCGTCGATGTCAATGGTAGCGTTAAAAACATCAATGAGTTGGGCGCAAGTAGGTTACGCGAGTATCAAGTAAGCAACGAGTCGGTTGCGAACAGTCAATTTTGTGTTATCAAGAAATGCACAACCACTTGAAGGTCTTATTGTCTTGATTACCTGTTTCGCACACACAATTTCTTGACACAGCGGTTCACCCAAAAGTTGGGACATCATGACAGGATCGACATGGATATTTTTGACCTTCGATTTTTCGTTTTTTCCGTAACCTTTACATCCATCCAACTTGAACCTCCCCAACCTTCAATGGTCCTACTTACGCTACACATATGCAAACTCCTAGTGACGGTGACGTGTTGGAAGGATCTGCATGTGACAATAAATTTGGTGTACAAATTGTATGAGGGTAACGAAGCGTTACGCGCTATGTAGTTGACATATAAGTTACTTGCGAATAGTGTAGCAGAGTTCCTGTAATTGCAGTCTACAATGACGAGAGCGAGTGCACGTTTGTGTTTTTCATTATCAAATGTGATGTTACGTTGTCAGCAAAAAAATTGACTGCCTAATATCAAATAAAAAGATTCAATCCAAATCATTTGATTTACTCTCAATTAAATCGAGTATTATCAATTCCGACGACCCTGTTATACAGAGCAGACGACAAATTACACGGTTGATAATATCTTGCTGAAAAAAAAACAATTGAGGTATACAATATCCGCTTGGATTCTTCCAGATATGCGAGATTGAGGTAAAACTCAAGCGTGCAGCATTTGCGGTCTCCGATAGAAAACAATGCTTTTGCCAAGCGAAGCCAGCGTGACAACAAAGGGCAATGCAGTCTC
>JAADXH010001583.1:0-10318 GCA_023337595.1 Globisporangium camurandrum | reverse complement strand
GAAAGCATACTGTACGTTATGATAAGTCTAACAAATACAATTGGTACCACATCAATTCGATGTATGGTGTGACGATTCAAAATGCATTTGAAACAATCAAGAGCGAGTACGTTGGATTGATTACAGAGGTTCGACGTTCATCGCGTTTCGAGCTCTTGATCAAAGCTTAGCTTTCAGCACAACAGGAGAGAAACCCCTGCAGGAGTTAATTGAATTACACCAACGTTTTGAAACAATGTGGCAGAGCATTGTTTGGCACAACCGGAGATAACCCCTGGCGGAGTTTGTGACACTGGAAACGCATAAAAAATACAGTTTTGTATTCGTAACCATGTGCAGTGCCTATTGCGACATCTAAAAGACCAATTCAAATGAGCACATCTTTAAGATCAATCGCCAAGAACAACACAGTCGGAAAATCGCAAAGCCCCCGCAAAAACAACATCAGCAGCAACAAATACGTCTTCGTCGAACGTCCTCACGGGTGCGTGTGCGCGAGTATGATTCGCAGTTAATGTTTGCTCGACGTGTGCCGCACGTGCATAGCGCTGACTGAGCTTCCGCTGGACGCAAGTACACGCAAGCGCAGCACACCTTGCGCATCGTGCGTTGCCATATTGCGCTTCGTCGTCCGCTTCTAGTGCACGCGGCGGGATAGCGCAGTGACTATCTAACGTGTCGTGCGTGGCCACCAGAGTCCCATCGCGACGCATGAGCATTAGCAACGTTGTCACTTACAGCAAGCAAGCTGCGATGCGCTGCTCCAGCACATATAGCAACTCCACAAACGCGTGTGCTTTAAGCGATCAAACGCATGCTGTGATGCGGCATTTTGCTGCGCTCGAAACGCGCATCGCCCATGTGTCTGCAGCACCAAAGCACATCGTATATCCAGCACCTCTTTCGGCACCATCGCTGCCAGCTCGTGTTTCGTGAATCGACCACACGCATCATACGTGGCATCCAAGGTCGCACGTGGGCAAGTAAGCAAGTGCCTTGTGGTTAGACATTAGTAACTGAATATGTAACACATTCATGAATTTGTGACTTTCACTTCATCTATCTGTTTCAAATGAAGTTATCACACAACGTCTCAAATGAGTATTTTATACCCCTGCGGGGGTTACTTTCCTGTAGTGTCCGATCTCCAAGAGTTAGCATTGTTACAAACCCTGTCGGTGATATCTCGAGTAGTGCGTAGCTTTCGATTGCGTTTTTTTCGATAATCTCATATTTGCGATTCATTTCGAACACAACAGTTCTTCAATTTCAGTACATAAAGCCTCTTTGGCAAGCATCTGGCGATGATAACAACAAATGACAAACCATCGTTGATGTCAATGGTAAAGACAATTTGTTTGGTCGTTGGTGAGCAATTGTTACAGACCCGGTTGTGTTGATATGACACGTGTGGTTTATCATTTGTATAGCGTTTTGCCAAAACCTCGAAGGTATAATCATGACAATCTGTTACAATTGGAAGTAAAACAGAAGTTAATATATTGTGCCGAAAACATTATTCCTGTGTCACAATTTTTCGATGGTCCTAACATTCTTTTTAAACACAATCAACGTTAAGCATCATTGAAATTGGAAAACAAAAACAACCATCATCATCATCTTAAAAAACAAAAATCAGTTTTTTATCGTATGTAGTATAACAATCGCTACTACAGCAACATTGGTCGCTCCGAGTGGCGTGACACCTTTTATGTGACAGCTTTTATGTGACAGCATTAACTGATACCTGCATCACTGGTGTGAGGTAAAGAGATAAAATACGATGGCGGCTTGGTATCAGCTTCACAAAGTTTGCGGTTCTTGGTGCAATGAGTTGATTGATGTTTGAAAAACCCAGTGCAGAGATTGGTCCAATGTTACCACTGTCAGCTATTTAGGATGGGAGTGCTGAAAAGCCAAAATATTCAACTGTGTACTATAAACAAACGAACTTAGAGTATTTTAATTGGCTAACACTACACATGATAGTTCGATCGTACTTCGCAAGTGACTTTTCTTTTGTTGCTGTACATAGCTGCATACGATTTAATGTTGATTAACAATTTTCGATCAATTAGACCCATCAATCGTAAGTAAATTTCGTAAATACTATACAAAGCTGCATACGCTTTCATTTCAATTTGACAATAACCGTGTTGGTAATGGTAACTATTTCGCAGAATAAAACGTTTATTGAAAAATTCATGTACATGTGCAGCTTGTATAACGCAGCAAGCTCACGCTATTCCATGCTCGGCATTGTTTCGAGAGGTGAGAGGCGTCTTGAGTCGCTTAGTTCGATCTATCAGATTATCACTCGCAATTGATTTTCCCCTAATACTGTACACAGCTGCATACGATTTCATATTGATTAAACAATATCCTTGGATGCAAAAATATTGATATCGAAAACATGCGTTGATTGAAAAATTGATGTATATCTACAGCTTTTAAATCAAAGCAAGTTTGCGCAACTCTTTTATTGACATTGTTTCGAGAGGTATATTTATCCAATGGGGACTATAAATTGGGTGTTCATCGGATTTGCCCATAAGACAAAATTGGTTTTGCTCAAAAACACTATTTAACGAGGCGACGCAATCAGCGTAAACATTGTTTAGCTCCACTTATAATTGCGATATGCATTGTCAAATAACTGTTTATATCGTATTCAGACACTTTAGTTACATATATACAAAGGCATCCAAATAGTTTACCAAAGTTGTTCTTGATTAACCAGAACAATCAAATATTCCACACATCAAATTCCATACATGGTGACAAATAGACAACAAAAATACTTGCTCCAGGCTTTTATTTCGCCTAGAGAAATGTTAGGTGAAACATTTAGCATTTTTTTAGTGTACATAAACATGCATTTGTTGTGTTACTGTACATATTACGCGCAAATGAAGCAATAACGGGTTTGTCGTAATCTCAACTTTCACGGTCAATTACATGATACTTCAAAGCTGTTGTAATAAAAGAATTGTGTCGATCGATCAAGGACGCATAACACAGCAGCGCCATATGGTAGCACTTGCTCTCTTACAACGCCAGATACGCTGTGCCGCTATCAAACAGGTTAAATGCTCAAGAACCCACATATATGAGCTATCGGGCTAGAAATGATTGATCATAAACACATGCAAAAACATTGTAGAATGTACTTTGTCACGTTTAGCTAGCTATGCTGAAGTTTTTTGTAGATTGTTAGGTCTTAGTGCTATGTTTAGGCTTCAAGTACATACAGTAACGGTAAATCTGACGTACAATAATTTCGATATATACGTCAAAGTGGCCCAATTGAGGACTATGATTTCTCCAACTAATATAGTTTTCGTTATAGATACGCAATACAAAGGAAATCAATTTATCTGTGTTTTTGTTAGACGGTCGCATGAGACTTCATTTCAATGTTGCAATGCATTCCAACATCTCTCCTAAGCGCAATTATCACTGGTCATGCGAAGCAATGTTTCTAAATGATTAAACCACACACAGAAGGCAACACGCGCATATGCAAATTATGATGTAATTCTATAGTTATTGGTCTCGTGGCACAGATGTGGCTAGTTTTTCATTGATGTCTGTCATTGGAGATAAAAGATACTTCGTGTGTATTACATATTGGTCAAATTTATCATTGCTGAGATAATATAAGAGAAAATCAAAACTCACAATAGAGTTAAGAAGGTGAAAATGAATTCTACACAATCCTTGTGCTAAATTAAAGTAGTGGTCGATGATTCATGACTCATGTCGTATGCATCTGTATACAACTGCTTAATTCCTAGGCTTGAGGTAGACACAAACCTGAACCATTTGTACCAAAGTGCAGGTAAAGTATAGCACGCGTATTGGTATCTTAATGTACGACACATATATAAAAAATGGCAATACTATCAAATGCAGTACAGAAAATTATGTATATATCACATGTACAAAACTCGTGTATGTATGGTTAATAGTAGCACCTACTTAGAACGTAGATGACGCGTTGTGTGTAAATGCATATGACTGAATTAGTGACTTTCAGTTTTTTTCTTAATTATAACGATTAGTTAAGCGTGTAATATGAAGCATAAACTCAAGTGGAGAAACCCCATTCAGTATTTACCAATTGTCCAAGTTTATGCGACCATGGCGGAAACACCACAATCAACATTTTTAAACGTGTATCACGTGCAGTATATAAACATGAGAACGAAAAAGCATAGGCATACAAGCATTAAAACACCTATTTTCAAAACTTCTTATTGATGATTTTTATACATTAGTCTAATGTGAATACTTCCTATAATGATAATATAACAGGCCTGATAGAGCACTTAAAAACGCGAACACAAAATTTAGCCCCTCAATTGCGGTGTGTCCGCACTTTTGTTAAATATAACATTTTGTTACGCATGCACAAATAACAATAAACATAAAAGGCGTCCACACAGTCAAACTAGGATATGGAAGGAGGCGTAACCAGCGCAAACACGCACATGGCGGCCAAGCGCTAGCGGGCGGCGCTCACGACTTAATCTGTGTAGGTCCTACCGATCATTGTTTACCGAGCGGGAAAGAAAATTTACCTAGAGCTGTATTTACTATCTAGCTCTGTAATTGAATTAAATCTTGTTCAAGTATAAGTCGATATGTGTCCGAGCAGACGGGATTATTGGTGCGGTGGTGGTAAGAAAAGGCGAGTGCCCAGCCGTCATACAACACCCAGCGTAAGTGATTTCATTAATAATCAAATGTATTAGCGAAAAAACTCAATCATATAAATACGAGTGTTCATGCCACGCTTAGCACTGTATGAAGTCATGAACATTCAAACTAATGTAAACGCCAATGACTTCTGCTCAAGATGACTCAAGCAGCTTGCTAAAAGCAGCAACGCACAACCTCAATAAACAAAGTAGTGCCGCTTTTTGTGACAAAAATACCTAGGTATATATAATATAAGTACAAACGGACCCCGATCAAATAAATTAAACATTGCAAAGCATACAAGCCTGCTAAGTTAGGGCCGTAGACCAGGCACACACGAAATTTAATCTAACGTACAAATTACGATCAGGAATTTAGGAAACACCATTGCGCACTAACTAGACACGAAAACACGTCACAAGTAGCACATATATGCTATGCATAAATGCGAGTCGTGTAAACCACTTGTCACATAAAACCTGATCCAATTGATTGCTTAACGTCTATTCCTTGTTTACTTGGACATCAAACTCGCAATCCATGTAATACATTTTGCAGATGGGGTGTATAATACCTGCTTTAAACGCAAGACAATAATAAAAGATTGAAGTAGCTTGTGTTCGTGTGGTGCATAGCACAAAAAGTCTATACATGAATTCAGCTCAAAAATGATTGAGGTCTACATAAAACAGTAGATCCCATCCCACAAAGCAAATATAGCAAAACAACATTGAGCAGAGCATGTTTTACTTGAGAAATACTATTATTATCGAAAAAGCGATTATTCATTTGGCCTATTTGTGGTTGTGCGTATCACAACATCAAAATACAAGTGCTCTTTTGTCAAAACCGGTACGAGAATCACAGGTACATCAATACGGTATTGAAACACTGTTGTAGAAAGGTCTTCATAAATTAATGTTAAATGAAATATCAAAAATAATTTTACTAGTGATTATACTTTGGAGCCCGGGATCTAACGATACTATAGCGTGATATTCAGGTAGTTAAATATATATTCATATATACAACCATTACCTATATATACATTGTATTCTTTCATTAATGTATCATTTGTAGTTGTCTGAAGTAGCAGTGAAATTATGTAGTAGAGTTGGTTAGTCAACGTTAACAAAATGACATTAAAATGTTTTGAAAATAGTATCACATATAATACACTGCAATTTTAGCAGTTAGTAGCCAGCTTAGAAAAGCGTTAATCTTGGTAATGTCATTTAATTGGTGTACTGCAATTTTGCAATTTGTTCGTAATTAATCAGCAGCACTTTCAACATTATCCCCTTTTGATGTTTTAGCATGACTCATGTGCTACATATTTACATGTTATTGAATTTACATGTCGGCTACCAGCGGAGCACTGCTACGATTGTTGCAGTGCTGGTGATAAACTAGAAAACCAATGAAATAGTAGTGGTCGTCACTTTTGCTTGACGAAGCGTCCATTTAAAAAACAACACGATGGCGGGGGCTGTTAATCGAATTTTGCAGAGAGTCAATTGTGAGAAAGAAGTCACTACATTTGTAGACCTCGCGTTATTCCATGCTTTTAGCAATTGTAAATGGCAAGTGTATGACTGTTGTATGTTTATACTGTATCTACGAATATTGCAACTATAAATAAGACTAGTGGAGGACCAGAAAAACGATGAATGCAACAAGATGATCAGAGGCAGATATGCGCAAGCGCGGAATAATTGTTCTAAGATTTGTAATTTTAGTTTTACAACCTGCATTGTTGTCAATACGAAGCATTTGTCATGAATAATGCAATAAATTGGGGTCGAGAATGGTATCCTTCGAGCTTGTGACTATATCACACCGTACCAAAAGGTGTAATCACCGATAATCACTCGTTAGAACAAAGTCCCATCTGCTGTAGAAACGCTGGAATACATCGAATATTATACTTTCGCAAGGAATACATCCGCAGAAGCTACTTTGTCTTGATAATTAGTTCTTACAAAAACATTACAAAAATAAGGCTGATGCTGGCTTACTTCACAAACGATGTGTATGCACCAAATATTATTGTGAGATACACCTATGAGCAACACGCGAAAGTGTGCGGTGCTTGTGCAGGCTAGAGATTTGAGTACAAAATAGCTGTCGTTTGAATTGAGTGGGTGTATCTGATACTACTTACTGAGCTCTGGCATTTGCAGTAGTTATTATGGCTCATACGTTCAGCAACATTACCATTAATGGTGTTGCGCTTCTTTGGTGTAAAGTGGGGATGTCAGTCCACACGCTTTAGATGGCAAAATTGGTATGTGATTCGTATACCTGCGTTAAAAGACAATTTTACGTTAGTGTATGACCCTTGAGAGTTTTGTGAAAATACGAGGTCTTCACAGCTCTCTTGCATTTCGTAACGGTCACGTCAATGAAAGCCACAACAAATCATTGCATTTTGTCTGCTTGCAATGTTAAGGATGCCGAGGTGGTTGCTTTTTAGAGTAAATACGACACATAAATCGTCAGCATAGTCTAGCAGCGGTACCACCCGCCCGCAATGAGCTTTGACGCGTCTCAAAAATATACGTGAACTGTATATTATTTGCGACGGTTACAATATCGATAACTGCTAGGTGGTTAAGTTCTGCACAATAAATTTACGCAAGTGTGCCATTTGTTAATTTGACGTTGTAGAGCTGCACTCATTATCTCTAAGTAGCACATATATTTAATGACAGCCCCCGTAAGGCATGCTATTTCCATGTAGAGATATGGTCACAGTAAAGCTTTTCGGTTAGGTATACTGACTTATTTTGATGTTCTCGACGCCTGTTGTTGTTGCAAATTCAACGCCAAAACCAATCAAATGTCAAAGTGAAATTTGCTCGTTACCACAGACAAAATAACAAACTGTATTTACAAATAACTATATATGAATTGTGTTGTAATAAACGAAACAAGCGTAAACTGACAACGTAATACCAAAACTTCGTGCAGATTTATATTCTTAAATTTTCTTTATTTGTGACTGTTTGGGTGATGTTGAGTAACTATATCTACTTTGACGAGTCCTTCTCGGCGTCACATGATAAACGGTTTTTCATGCGTTTATGGATCAGTCGGCACTGCATTGGTTAAGTTTTTCATTGGCTCACGTAAATATGAATAGCCCAAATCTATTTCTCCTGTGAAATTGCTATACCAATAGATGGAAAAGTATTCGTTAATTTCTTATGCAATATTCGTGTTTGTCATCAACTTGCCGCATCACATGTTGGCAATCATGCAAGTCAATATTGCTGCGTCTGGAACTGGGACGATGTTTAATAGCTAATTATCAGTATAGTATTGAATAAAATTAAATACGCACATACCGGCAGGTGTTTTGGTGCTACCACTCAGCATTTAGCGCTGCACCGTTGTAATAGTTTCATGCGACCTTCGAATATCTGAAACATCTTCCTCAAAAGTCGTCCAAATTAAACCTTTGTCAGTGTGCCATATATCTATATACATACTAAGAAATGTTTACAAACACACCACCAAAGTTAATTGTTGTATTGATGCTATTTCGTAGCAATTGAGCATCAGTACGTAATGATATGTGTTGTCATTGTGTAAAAATATACACACCGGGTCCTGCTAAATGAAACTATTTTCTTGAATACATTTGCCAAATTCGACGGAACTGTTTTATTTTGAGGCTATTTTTTTTACACTACCCATTCAATGACCGTTTTCATTCGTCGCATGATCAGTAGTGATTTGGTATATCCATTGTCATATTTCTATAGGTTTGCTAAAATACAACATCAATGCTAACAGTAGCAATTATTGATACAAGCGCTTCCAGTCGCAAGGCCTTTCTAGAGTGCTATAAAGGGAGTCATTTGGCAATAGCTTACTTATGACGATGATTGAGTGTAAGCGCATACTACAACATGATAACAATTGTAGGGGAAGCGTAACGTTATACAGACACTAAAAATTGAGCTGCGCGAAAATGAAATGCAGATATCATTTTGTCTGGATTATTAATTATTGACTGCGAAAACTTAATTTTAAGGCAGGCACGATTGGTTCGAATTTGATGTAACGAACGAGGGGTTTTCACCTGGACTCACCAGTGGACTCACCTGCGGACTCACCTGCGGACTCACCTGCGGACTCACCTGTACACATACCCTTCAAGTCTGCAGTCGAGTCTCCGTACCTTAAAGTATTTAAAAAGTAATTATCTCAGTATACACGCCAAGTTTCCTACGTTACCCTACAAAGCTCGTGAGTACCGGTATGCTGGTGCTGGTAGACAATCCCAGCGTTCATTTACGGGGGCTTAACGCGCGAATACAACATGTACAGTGATCGACAAAGCAGGTGCGAACAATTTTGCTGCATTTATTAGTATATATTCGATCATATTCATTCTATCAAATCAAAACAATCAAAATGAGTAGAATACACTCTTTTCGGGAGCACATTTTGGACTGTACTTTTGTAAGAGGTAAACCGCACCCGCATTTTGTTGATCCAAGGTTACGACGCACAAAAAGTCAACAGCTGCCGCCGACGCGCACCTGCGCGCCATATCAGTCAAGCGCGTAGAAGGCCAAGGGCTTTGGAGGCAACCAAACAAACTCGCTCGCGTCGGCAGAACGTCGTTGCTACACACACACCCACCGTCGTCTCGCTCGCTCCCGTCGATCTGCAGCACTCGTGTTCGGTGTCGTCCCCTCGCTCACTAGTGATCAATTGAGCGATCGATCGAGTTCGAATGGAGCCACCAGGTACGATTGCCTGTTTGCCTGTCGTTTCATGCATCGTAATGCGCTCATCTGTTTACTTGTGTGCTGCTGCGCTTGTGTTTTGCGCTTATTCATTCCCACTCCACAACGCCACATAGCATCGCTCGATGGCGGCGTCCCAACGCCACGCGGTGGCAGCCGCAAGCCATCGCCTGCTGACTTTATGTTTGGCACGACGCTCGGGGAAGGCGCGTACGCACGCGTCGTGCACGCACGAATGAAAGACACGAGCGTCGAGTACGCCGTGAAGATCATGGAGAAGCGGTTCATCCGAAAGGAGAAGAAAGTGAAATTTGTCATGATGGAGCGCAAAGTGTTTTCGAAAGTCGCACACGATCGGATCGTCAAGCTGTTCTTTACGTTCCAGGACCACAACTACCTGTACATGGTCATGGAGCTCTGCCGCGGCGGCGAGCTCTTGGACGTCATCACGTACGTTTTGTTTATGCGCTTAGGCGTCAAAGGTCAATCAACACACACACGGATTGACTAACGCCCGCTTTCTCTCTCTCTCTCTCGTTCTTTTGCAGCAAGCACCACAAAGCACAAGTTGCTGCAGGCGTCAAGGACAAAGCGTGTTCGTTAGACCTCACGCGGTTTTACATTGCTGAAGTCATCAGTGCGCTCGAGTACCTCCACAACAACGTGCGTTTTGTATACTGCAACTGGCTCTTTCGTGTACCTCCAGCTATTGCCAGTTGACGTCTCTTTCTCCATCTCTCTCTCTCACTCTCTCTCTCTCTCTCACACTATCAGTCGGTGATCCATCGCGATTTAAAGCCCGAGAACATCCTCTTGAGGTTTGTTTGTCGCCTCTCTCTCTCTCTCTCTCT
>JAADXH010001582.1:0-10327 GCA_023337595.1 Globisporangium camurandrum | reverse complement strand
AGCATTGAGCAAACTTACAAAACAATCACAAATGAAGGGGAATGAGCAAATTGGAGAGAGCACAATGTAGAAGGTCCAGACAGAACATGTAGCGTTTATGAAGTGTCGCACAAAGTGGTTTCGACTTTTTTGCAAAACGTCGGCATTTGTGAAAGTGATCATGCGACTAAATATATTGTCTGTGAGTTTTTTGTCTTGCTGAATATTTTTTATGAAGTGGTTTGTCGAGGCGATCAGATTGGTACGATCAGATCAAAAAGTAATACTCATTTCAAGTCAGAGCTTTCCCACTCGATAAAAGGCGTTGTGAGTTCCATACAAATCAACGAAGTTATCCTCAGTCCTTTTGGGGATCGATAGTTTATGAGCGAAAGGGGACGGAGCGTTTGTACCGGGTACATCTATTGTGCTGATTCCTGCCTCAAAGTTTACAATATCAAAGTCAAATCAAAATCATCTAATTCGATGGCTTTCAAATGCTTTGGGACGAACCGCCGATTCGTGCAAGGCATTTGCTGCAAAGCCAGACGTGCGCGAACAAGTCGCTGTTTTACAAAGCCATGTGCGATTGATCTGAGTTGCAGCAGCTCAAAATGCGTCTCTATACTACCGATCAAAGCAATTCGCGCTCCTAATGCGATGGCTTTCGATCTCATGCCACTTGCGCAAAATGCAATACAAAAAACAAGAAGTCGGGGCTCCAAGTGCAATGCAATACGAGCGCTCCGATACAAAAAAATATCCATACAAAAACTAGCATTAAGGAAACGTATCCGACGTTATCAGACGTTATCAGCCTACTGTGATTGCGTGTTCTGACCGGCAGGGTCGAGCGGCACAGCAAACGTCACACACACACCTCGTCTTGCCAACGTCTTCGAGCGGCGCACTGAAGTTGAAGCTGATCGCGGGTCAACACGCGCCATTCTCCGCACGGGGGATCTTACAGGTGTCGGGCTGTCGGCCATTGCGAAAGTGCACACGAGCAAGTCAGCACGTCGTCGCACTGTGCGGTGGCCACAGGCGCTGCTCTTGTCGTGCAGCGTGGCGCGACCTCATCACTACTTTTGATGGCGACGATCTTAACCTCAAAGTTCGCACTTGTTCGCAAAGTTCGTGACAGAACATAGTACCTGAGTTCGAGGATTTCTGCTAGACGCCAACCACGATGACGTCGCTTGCAATGAGCCCAATTCGACTTGCTGGTGCTGGGGGTAGCCGGCCGCGCAAGATCACAGTGAACGAGCGTGTCGAGCAGATTCTACAGGGCTCGCTGCTGCAGAATGAGGGTGACGGCGATGTTGACAACACCAGCAGTCAGCATGACACGATTGTGCGCGAGAGCGCTGCCACACGCAACCAACAGATGTCAAACCTCTACGGCTCATCGACCGAGGACCGATTCGTGCGCACGCGCGTGAAAGCGCAAGATGCGCGGAGTCCGATGCAGTCACCATCGAGCTCGCAGCAGCAGCAGCGCACGCGGCGCGTCCCGCCGATCGATCTTCCGAGTAGTAGCCAACACCACCTCCATCACCAACTCGGCCAGAGCGTGTCGACAGCAAATAACGTGATCACGTCGCCCATCAAGCCCGTGCGGTGTCTCGCACTCCAGATGCTCGAGCAGCAGCGCGTCGAGGACGAGCGCAATCGTGCGCGACTCACTGACGATGACACGGACGATCTGCTGTCCCCGCCACGCATTCCCGGCAAGCCATGGTACAGTGGAACATCGAGCAACGTGCAGCTCCCAACGTGCAGCGTCGACGCCAACGTGCGGCGCTACGGCGCGTTCGGAACAGCCAAGATGCTCGCAACTGCAACAAGTGCTGGCACCGCACCAGTGTTTCGACTGCACGCGTCTCAGAGTCTTGACGTGCTCGCGCCAGCGAACGCACCGAGTCCGTGGTCGCCACCGCTCCATGGATCACCGACGCTCTGGCCCGAGGACGCGAATTACGCGACTGGGTGTGCGCTCGAAGCGCCTGCGATGCTCCGGTGTGCATCGCCATCGCATCGGTTTCCGACGCACAGCGTCGGTGACATCGCTGTCGACAGGCACTTGCAGCGGACGAAAGCCGTGCATGCGAGCGACGCGCGAGTGCTTGAAGCAGCTTTCGAAAGCGAGAAGCGCGAGCGGCACCAGGAAGCAGTCCACAACCGCGAACGGCTCGAGCAATGGCACGCGCACGTCGGTGGTAGCGCTACGCACCACACGAGCAAGCGCGCGAGCGATCATACGAGTGTGCGCGTCCGTACGCGACGCGCGAAAGAACTCACGATCGTCCACACGCCGGCGTACTCGTCAGCACCACAGTATGACGCCGAGGTCGCGGCGCTCACGCTTCAGCGCTTTGCGCTCCGGTGGCGCAACTGGGCGATTGTCGTCGACGCGATGCGTCGCACGCCATGCCGCCGGCCAGTGCTCCAGGACATTGACAAGTTGTACATGCTCGCGTACGAGCTCGCATACAGCAACACGCGGCCAGTCGAGTTGACTCGACAGCAATTTTGCGAGCTGTTACAGCGCGAGTACCCGACAGTCGAGCTGCGACACGCAAACCGGCTCTTTTCGTCGTACGACGTGAGTATTCGCGACGCCCTCGACATTCGCGTGCTGCTTGGGACGGTCCGTGCATTGCGCGTGCAGCAAGGGACACCACTCGAGATCGTAGCACTGAGTCTCCAGGACTTTGACACGACGAAGCGTGGCGTTGTCAGTAGCGTCACGACACTCACGACTGTGCTCTCGCTCTGCTGCAGCAGCGACGAAGACGAATGCGCCATGACAGCGTGTGCCGCGGCGCTGTGGACGTACATGACGAGCGACTGTGCGCAGTTTTATCGCAACGCACGCGTGCGACAGACGATGCGCAGCAATCGCGACGACAGTAATAGCAGTAGCATGAGTAGTACACTAAGCACCACAGCGCGTGAAGCGTACGAGTCGTCGCCAGCGTTCAGCGACGGCACTTTCTCGATCCAGTACGTCCGGCACGCGCTACCGATCGAGAAGCACGCACTGGAACTGTACAGTGACTTGCTACTGAAGCGCCGCGAAGAGTGTTTCCGCGCTCAGATCCCACCGTCACGATGACTTTGTTGCGAGCGTGGCTGAAAGCTACTGTAAGAATCAACGAGAGCTTGGTATCTACCAAGCGGCTGAGACAGTTTACGTACAAAACACTATTGTGATGAAGTCTTGAAAGTGTTTTATCGAATTTGTAACAGTGTTAAGGCGATATTGGTCGCGTTGTCTGCAACGTGCCAGCAACGGCGTCGACGAGATCGACAAAGTGACAGGGAGGTTGATCAACGACAAATAGTGCGCATGTGAATCACATGTAGCACACATACAAAAGAAGATCCTATTATTATAGCAAGTTGAGCTACAGGATTTTTTCTATAGCAACTTGATCGCCTGACAAGCACTTTTTACAATATGCAATTTAATTGATGAAAATGTATATATTTGCGATTCTTACCAAATATATTCCCGCTAGAACTAATGTCAGGAAAAATCGTAACGACATCAGAATTTTGTGTACAGCATGTGCAGTAATTTCAATAGTATTATTTTACAATGATGGATTTTACAGGTTACTATCAATGCATATTTCAAATTCTTTGCTTAATGGTAAGTACTACATAACATACTTCATATTGAAATTTCTGTCCGCAAATACGTGCCAAAAAATGTTATGGCATTCACTAGCTTAGATACCAAAAACAATGCAAACGTATTTGACTGATTGAGATTCAAATAACACGGTTGGTACTATGCTCAGTCGTAACTAGTTGAAATTGAAGTACAACTGACGTTTTCTTTTGATTAACGACAAAATCTTAATTAGTAAACGCTGTTCGCAAAGGATTGAGTAGAACTAACAGATTATACACATACTCAAAGCACAATTGAGGCGATGTTTTGCACTGGTTATGTACACAATTGCATTTAAAAGGTTTACATTTAATAAATGCCTACAAATAGTTGCTTATTCCTACTAATATATATGTATTAATTTACTTAGGACGTAGGTAGTTTCAGACGATTTTCGACATCACAATGTTTGTGAATGCATTGCTAACCAAATATTGTATAAATATCATAGTAGTATTTCTAGTATCCTATTCGTTACCAGCACATATATTTTAGTCGCTAGTATTTCAGTTCAGCAAGCTGCTGGCGTGTACCATTACTTGCAGGAAATACATTTCACGTATGCTTGGAGTCATTAACCCTGGGCATCTAAATCCTGCGGCAGGTGTTACAGTATATAGACGCTATTTATGCGCTTGATAGTCATGTTCGCTGTAATACACATTTTATTGAACTACATACATTACATTACATACGAAGCAATACTATCAGTACACCATCGACCGTAGTATCAATAGCCGCAATATGTAAATGATGAAGCAGACGAAAGTATCCGAAATGAGAGACTAAGTGCCACTCTGATTATAGGATATCCAAATATGATAAATCATACTTCATAAACAATGTCGAGGAATACGCATCTATTTTGATATAGCGTGTATTTTATAAAATGGCTATACTTATTTCAAGATACACATGCATAATAGATGTAGTTGTTGTGCTTGTATATATCTTAGCATTTTACTGAATAATCTAGCGATTGTGCTACATTTGCACCATCGATTATACCAAACGCACGATAAAAGGAAAATGTTTCTTGTTGTGATGGCATCGCAAGGAAAAGCAGTTCACAGCTCTTACTACAAATGCAATGGCATGACGGTGCCGACGAGACATCGAATATATTATCAACCCTACTTTGTATATGCTAACAGTTACTAAGTACGAGCTTTTCCACGAGTTTGCAATAATGCTTGCACTTCATCATTCATGCACATACACGAAATTACGCCGACGCTCGCAATTTTCCAGCTCTTTATGTTTGTATGCGTAACGATAAAGCCTCAGTAACGAAGGAACCGCTTTGCATAATCGTCCAACAAGCTGCAGTTCTGCTGGTATGTGCTAAGCTATATTTATTATGCTGCGTGCATGCGAAGCACGTGAGTAAATATAATAGATTTTTTGACACATGCATGAATGCCTAAAATGTTTGCCGACCATGTCGACTATATAAGCTTTCAAAACAGCCACATTGACGACGAGCGTATACTTAGACGGTGGTGCGAGCGTCGCACGTGTGAATACAAGTGACGGTGTTTGCGAAGCAAATTCTTCGTGTCTAATACAGGTAGATTGAGAGTATGTCAAAGGCCCGATGCATACCACATACGATTTTGCAGATGAGCAAAGTGTGATTGTCTAATAAATGGCAGCTATATTTCACTCCCATGCCAGTAAGAAGATCATTACTACCTCTGACTTATTAAAGTATGACGAAGTCGTGTTTTGCAATCTAAATTTCACTAAACAATAAAGTATATCGGTGTGCTTGTTTAGTTTTAACGAATGAGCGCTCGCTACATGCTGCTCTCTATAGAATTGTCGCAACTAATGGTGAATCAATACTTACTCTTTCAGGCAACTTGTGACGTGGTGGTATACATGTTCCGGATGAGGAATAGTTTTATTGCTAAAAAGATTAAACTTTGCATTCCTACCATTTTCATAAGATTTCGTTCCAATAAGGTGCAAGATCAGTTTATGGCGATAAAGTCGACAATTGATACAACCCTAAATATTATGGCAATGCAAATAGTGAGAACTGTGGCGTGTGCTCATAACAGTAAAAGACAGATTGGCTGTTAAGCACACAATGTTGTTTTGCTTGTACTACATTCTTGACATCACAAGACACGTGCAAAGTTGGTGACGTTTCCGGTCAATTGTATTAAGGGAGCAGATTATGGCCAAGTTCTGTTTATACAAACTTCCTTTTCGTTTCACTTCAACTAAAGTCGGCATGGCATACTACAGTCCAACGCTAGTGCGAAAAGGTTCGCGCCTGTGCTACTTGTACCAGGCAGCGTCGTCGACACCACGTTGCCAGTTGGCAATGCTGCTGCCGGCACACACACCAGACCTATACAGCGCCAGCGTTGCCGTAGACACTCCCGCAACTGCTCGCGACATGACACCGGCGCGCGTCGCTGTATCTCGAGCACGCGTTTCGTGCTGTCGCTATTGTTAGTGCTATGTGAGTGCAGTACGTGATATGACGGCGTGCAACATGGCGCGATGTCGCTTGGGCTCTGGCTGCGACACGCACCACAAGGAGCGCTTCGACCGCGCTGACGCACAGTGGCTGTGCACGCGCACGAGCTACGAGTGGCGGCCAGACACTTCGCACTCGTTTTTTGTGTTTGTGTGCTCGATAGCAGCCACACATGCGAGCATGCGCGCTCTTACCGCACCTAACAATTCTGATTTGTCATAGTGTATGCATGTTGACCTGTGGAAGGGACCTAGCGCGTCGCGAGATTCTGCAGTCGTGTGGGTAGGTGGCAGCGCGAGATGCAGCTGTTAGTGGGCGACAGCACGTCTCATGGTAATTTACCGTTTTATTTGTGGTATGGCGTCAGATACAAATAAATTACTATTGTCGCGTTTGTAGTAAAAACGATACAAACCATACAGGGATCCACAAATTTAGCCACTTAAATATCGAAATTCCTGAACGTCCCAGTTTCAGGCACACATACTTTGCAGAGTATTATACCAACTTTAGATCGTCTACAACTAGTCCGAGTCGTTTTGGATCGCACGCAAGCAGGTAAAAAATGGAACGAATGTAGTGCCTAATGCCAGAAGGGTATACGTGCACTTACTTTACGGCTACACAAGCACGTTTATGTACACGAATAGCAACATTATACTTAACCTCGGCCTATTGGCGAGATGACGGAGACTACGGTTATATATTTGAACCCGTATTATATTTGTTTAACATGTACAACTACCTTGGACTAATCATTGTTTACATCCAAATATTGCATTAGTGTTTAAATCAATTAAGAGAATGACAGCTTGGTATGGCTGGAGGATTAGAAAATGTGGGAGTCAGAAACGTATGCACTACGCACGACTTGTAAATATCCACGAACACATTAAAAGCTACTTTATGACATTATACCTGAGAATTTTAAACGGTGTTCACGAGACACTACCATAGAACATATATAAAAGCAACCTTAGAATTAAATATTGCAGGTTGCGATGCTTACGCGTACATTGCTGCGACTCATTAGTGTTTACATCCGAAAATTGCATTAGTATTTACATCAAAATAATGCATGACAGCTTTGTATGGCTGGAGGACAACAACTGTTGTGGAATCAGAAACAGAATCTGCCTTGCGAGCGCGCGCTGCCATCAATCCTGTGCTTCACCGACTACATCAAGCGATGAGTTGAAGATAAGTAAAATCCAGTCACAGCTGCACAAAGTAAAGCAAACGCGCGCCACAAACGTAGACAGTATCCCCAGGAGTGCGATGGCGTCGGAAAAGTATAATGCAATACAAAGTTGTACCTCGATACCTCAACAACCGCTCAATGCTGGCATTCGATTGAGCGACTGTCAGTCGATTCGTCGACGTCAAAATTCGACAGTGTACTTAAATGAACCACGGTCAGTGCACTAAATCTGGTCACAACAAGACTGTTTGCCCGTACATAGACGACCGATGTAATGTGAAAGGTGTACTACAATCCTGTATCTACGCGACGCTAAGTCACAACCGCAAGCATTCTGCTTCGATATTTAAGTTTGAAATAGCAAAGAGTGGCGATGCCCAGCTTATTGGCTGCTGAAGCTGTACACACCTATTATACTGAGATTCGATGATGTGAATGCAGTAGAGGCAAGCCATTCAAAGTTTGCTGCGGACACGATAGCGTAAGCTTTTATCTCGTATGTACAACAGCAGACTCGCTATGACAATGTGCGCGCACCGTGGTTGTCGTGAAAGCATTATCAGCAACGTGCTGCCATATTTCGTGGGTTCTTCGCTGGTGACGAGATCTGCTAAAATGGCTAGTTACTATGTTGGTATAGCGAACTTAAGTTCTTCTGACACCAAGCAGTATTCGAATTGAGATGGTGGTGATGAAAAACTCGAGAGAATTGTCAGTGCCAAGTGTTGCCCAAGCCGGCGAAGTTTTGCGACCTCAACCACGATGATTTCATTCAGTGATTGTGTGGAAACAATCAGCACGGAATATTGCGAAAGAAATCAGAATGCACAATCAAGCAAGATCGGCGACGTGAGAAAGCGGTATCTGTTTTCTGGCAATATCGATAATGGAGCAATTTGACGACGCCACTAAAATGCACAGTCAAAAGTCGAGTGACCAGTCGAAGGGTGCAACGATTTGCGGAACAGTCGTTTAAATTCTTGTAACGACAAGGCGTAAACGCAAAAGACAAGTGTGGGACAAATAGTAAGTTGTAGTGAAAACAGTTCTGAGCTTGCATGTTTGCGCGTATGACTATATAATATAACGCTCTGCATTTTGCTAGCAAATGTTCACGTCCCATAAGCATCTCTTCCCGCGCCGTTCCGTCACAAGTATCCCGTATGCGTCAAGTCACGTATCCATGTACGTGAGCATGATGCAATTGGTATGTAGGCGTTTGACTGGGAGTAAGTTGGGGTAACTGTGTCGTTGTGCATTGTATGACTATGGCGTCTATTTGAATGAACAATCGTGAACGAGAGTAAGCACGATGTATTCCTTCCTGTTTGGATTTGTGTGCATAATCGAGACGTGCAAGTGCGTGGAGGCGACCAACTAGAGCATTGCCTGAATGCGAACATGCGGATGGCGCGAGATGTTGGAGGACGTTGCGTTGTGATGTGAGTGTCACGTGGCTGAGTTAAATCGATTTGATGCCTGTTATAGATCACTGCGATAAACAAGGAGACTTTCTCTTAGGTAGAATCCTCTACAAACATTGATAGAATCTGGTATATAAATGGTTGCTTTAGATTCTGCTATGATGTTCGCCTTGTTTATTTCCGCTCAATAGCTGGACTGAGTTGATGTAGCGATACGGTGTGCTATTGACGATGGATCACGAGAGTACTTACCGTTGTCACCCAAATCGAGGACTTCATTATACAGCTCAAAGGAACAGAATTTTGAATTTGTTTTTGTCGCCTACGTCGAGGACTCCATATAGCTCAAATGAAGCGGAATGTTGGTTATAGTTTGAGTCCAGTATGTGACTGTATGTAATGCGGCATGGAAGCTTAAATGTGACCGACCAGCGTCTGCAATACGTACCACGAGCACGCGACATACAAGGCGGTGAAAGGATGGACAAGCGCACGCCGAAAACATACCGAGGTGGGAAATCCATAGCGATGTCGAAGACGACGTACAGTACAGTCTGTTGAGGTATGGTGGGCAATCCATAGCGGATTCTGAGCTGAAAGTATCCGACAGTCAGCGGAGGCATTTATGGGTTTCGATAAACCTACATTCAACAATACCCACAGAGAATCCGCTGACGGCAGACCCTGATTTCCGATCTTGACACGGGTGTTAAAGCACACATTCGATTTTCCGCGCTGATGACTCGACTCTATCGGCGATGAACAACGCACCTGACAACAAGAACAGAGCCCACTCGCGGTACAACAATGCGCGTCGCCGTCATGGAGAGATTCGGCGGAAGATAAATGCTACGTGTCAACAGATAAGCACGTCAAGCGCGAATCCGTTTAGGTTCAGATTGATTTTGATTCTGCGGATCATATTGTGCGGTATCTGCCGACAGTGGGTGATAAAGAACACACGCGTCATAAATTTGGGACTTTGACTGTATAGAGTTGTGGGCAAAGATGCAACAAGCACGTGGGCACAAGTGGACTACAGCCAAGATTGATTATGGCGCATATGTTTCAGGGTCAACGTTCACAGAGAAACGCCAGCCTACGTCGGATGTAGTGACGAAGTAAGCAAGTCGCAGTGCATCGCCGTACCGATCGAGAAATTCGCCGCGGAACTATGCACGCAGTCGTCCGTCAGGAGCGCCACCGCGGGTGACGTTTGAGTGCGAAGAATATGTGTTGTTTGCAGCCGCTGATCAGATTAGCTCGAATGACCAAAGTCGATCTGCTCGAGTGAGCTTACCCAACCAGATTCCCAGGTCGCTGCCAGTTTGTCATACAGTGCTGGCCAATGCTATAGGGACACCCACTTTTTGTGATTTTTAAACCAATATTCGCCTTTTGAGACTGAAAATTGGCTAGAATGAGCCAATTAGAAGACGCATTCTGACAGTGCTTTCCGTTTGTTGAGCAACACAAAACGTTTTGAGAAAAAGCTGCATATCAGTTTTAAGAGGGGGACATTGCTATGAGGACACCACGAGAAACTT